>SNQJ01S0083303.1:0-21839 GCA_010110895.2 Picea sitchensis
TTTTCTATTTTAATTAAGAATCTATTTGCATTAATTTATTGTACAAGGTTAAAATCTACATAATTGTGTTGGTTTTAATTGATGGTATACTTATCTATATCTGATCATGGGATAAAGTTCTTTAAATTCTTGAGAACAATTAGTTGTATGTAAAAAGATCCAAATGTTCTTTTGGAAACAAGAACTAAAGTATTTGGTTCATATTGTTTCAAAGCAATGAGTTAAGGTGGACCCTCAAATGGTCTTTTCCTAAGAACATAAAGATTCTTAGAGGATATTTTGGAGTTATAGGATATTATTGAAAATTTATTAAGAATTATGTACCCACTACAGTCCCACTCACATCTCTCTCAAAGAAAAAATTGTTTGTATGGAATAATAATTCTACTTTAGAATTATCTTTCTTAAAGGATTCCATGTCTTATACACTAGTATTAGAAACACCTAGTTTTGGTAAAGCATTCATAGTAGAATGTGATGCATCATGACTAGGAATTGGAGAAGTATTGACAGAAGAAGGGAAACCATTGGCTCTTCAAAACAATAATTAAATGGAAAATTATATTATTTTCATCAATCTCGATTCTTTGTGGGTGAAAAAATTGGAGGAATCAACTTGCAGAGCCATTTTAGTGGTTGGTCCAATTTTGGAAATTTGGGTCCAAAAAAACCATTAAATCTTCTAGATCCATTTTGAGGCATCAACGACATCGATACATTTCCATCGATACCTTTCCAATAGTGCAAGAATATCCTTAATTGGAGTTTAAATGAAAAAATTATGTCTCCCACAAGTTGACCTACTGTGTTGACCACCATGGTATGAGAGTATTCCACGTCATCCTCAATTACTCACACATATGTGTCTGGCCAAGTATATAATTTCAATAAGATTCTAGAAGCTCCTAAACCTTATCAAAATTGATGGTTGAGGAAGTCAAAACCCTACCCCAATATGGAAATTGGGCTATGATAAATATCGGTATGCTAGGAGGATAAGGGGTTCCATTCTAGGTTATTGTATTTTGTTCCATAGCAGAGAAAAACAATTGGGAGTGAGGAAATCTAAGAGTATAATAGAGGGGATTAATGTTTCATAGCAGCCTAGCATGCCATAAGTCTTAGGTAATTGTTAATACCTAGATAAAGCCCCATGTTATGTATAAAACTCTTTATTAATCCCTACATATTGAATTATTACATTTCTATTGTTAATTGTGTAGGTTGGCTAGAAGCCTTCATTGTACCCTTTCATCATAATTGTATCCTTTTGTCTCTTATATATATATATGTGTGTGTGTGTGTGTGTGTGTGTGTGTTGGCATAGGGGAAGACCTACGGTTCATCTCTAATAGTGCACCAACAAGCCCTAACTACTGGCCCTTTCAACAACACCTACGGAGTAGATGCAATCTCACTCGAAGTAGAAATAGGGGGTTGCAGGACACAGGTGTCTACAACCAGAGGAAATACAAAGTGGATCCAATACAAGAACAACACAACATATAGATATTAGTTACCATCTTAGGCCTACTTTGCATAGTTATCTATCAAATCTAACATAGTAATGCAATAACAATATATCATAGAGAAAAATAACACAACATCAATCACACACAACAACAAGATGTACGTGGTTCACCCTCTCCCTAGGGCTATGTCGACAGAACTATTCTTTATAATATATTAGGTAAAAGCATACAGTCTTATCTGCACTCTTAACTAGCAGATATTCTCTCTTCCTCTCTTCCCTACACACCCAGCTACTGGATTGATCTTCACACCCAGTTGAAGATCTTACAACATAGACTTATCTCTCCACACAATCCTCCTTTCTTAGTAATAACAACAATCGATCATCAACACATAATCGAACTAATGATGAAAAAAAACATCCCAGGTCCTCTTGTCCTTTATTTATACATTACAATAGCTCACCAACAGCCTTAGGCCGAAGCCTAGGTTTCTAAAACCCTAGATACCAAAACCCTAGGTGTCTAAAACCCTAGGTCAACTTGACTCACTTTTCAGGGCTTCTTTAGCTTGTCTTTTCTTCTTTCCTGTAAGGTGCTCCAAAGAATCTACCGATAGATTTTTCTGCTTGTTGAGTTGTCCATGATCTGTCTTCCTTGTTGATCTATCTTCCTCGATCTCCTCATCCAATGAATTTATTTCTCTTAATTCACTTTTCCTTATCTTCTCTTTTGCTCACTTCGACCCAGTATCAGTCACTATGTCTTCCGCGTAGTTCGCATTTCATATTTTCTTCCTTAATATTTGCTTACTTCTAGAACCAAGGGCCAACAGGCCCCCAACACTCACCTATGACTCATCCTTAGGCACTCTGATATGAACCTTCTTCTTTCCTTCAACTGCAAACTACGCAACGCAGTCTATGATTTCTTGTCTGTTCCTCCCCACTGTGTGCATGTTGTCTTTTCTATGTATGGTACCCACTTTCAATGCACCTGGTACCTATACCCTTCTCCTTTTTTTTTTACCGAGATTTGTGAGGCATCTAGTTGTCATAGTACAATTTCAACCGGCTCCCATTCACCAATCCTTCCTTCCATTCTCCTTTCAAAGTCTTCAATTGCGCATCTCCTTCTTCCATGACATAGGAAACCTCATACGGCCCCATCCAATGTGTTCTAAAATTCCCTGGCTACTTCATGAACTTGCTATTGTATACCAATACCATATCTCCTTGGTTAAATGCTTTCTTCTTGATATGTCTGTCATGGTAGGCCTTTTCTTGTTCTTTCTGGACTTGTTGATGGAATCCTGCAATAAATCAATCTTCCTCTAGTTCGACCAACTGCGCTAGCCTCTCTTGGACAATATCGATGTCATCCATATCTGTAAAGGCTACGATTATTAATATAGGGACCAAGTATTCCATCAGGACAACTACTTCGAGACCATAAACCAACTTGAAGGGGGTCTGCATTGTCATCTTCTTACAAGTGGTTCTATAGACCCATAATACTGTTGGTACTCTCAAATCCCATTCATCTATGTTTACACTGAAAATCTTCATCAGCGTTGTCTCCAAGATCTTACTGAAATATTTTATCATCCCATTCACGTGTGTGTGGTAAGGAGTGCTCTTCTGATGGTGAACTTCAAATTCCTGAGTCAAGGCTTCAATAGTATTATTAATCAAATGTGTACCTTGATCACTCATGAGGGTCTTTTTGCATCCAAACCTGGTTATGTTATCATGAAATATGAAATGAACATCTATAGTTTCACTACAGTCCTTAATGTCTCTTGCTTCTTCCCATCTAGTCAAATACTATGTTGCAGTGATCATGTATCTGGCTCCTGTGTGCTTCCCTGGTGGGTTTATAGGTCCCACGAAGTCAATGGCCCATTTATAAAATGCTTGTAATGTTAGCTTGGGTGTTAATGGCATGTCCTCTTTTCTATATGGTTTCCCAAATCTTTGGCATACATCACAGGCTCTGTAGTAGTTTTTAGCATCTCTATGTAAAGTAGGCCACCAGAGGCCAGCTCGAAGAACCTTCTACGTTGTTTCTTTTCCTGCATAATGTCCTCCTACGATGCCTTCATGAGATTATGCTAAAATCAGTGGTCTTTCTACTTCCATGACACATCTCCTTAGGATCTCATCAGGTCCCATGTTGTATAGTTGTCCAGCTATAAGTGAAAAATCTACAGCGCGCACTACCAACTGTTTTTTCTGGGTTATTGTGTATTCACTAGGTGCCATTCCTATTGACATGAACTGGACTATCTCGATGAAGTGATCATAAACCTTTATAATGGCCAAAAATTGTGCATCTAACAGTGTATCCTCCAAGCTAGTAGGTTTATCTCCTTGTTCCAACCTCGACAAATGGTCAGGTCCTTTGTTCATTCTCCCTAGCTTAACCACGATCTCAAAATCATATTCCTGAAATAGCAGGATCCATCTACATATTATTCCCCCCAACATTGGCTTCTGACTAGGTATTTCAGCATGGAGTGATCAGTGAACATTTTAAAGGGTCCTCCCAACAAGTAGTGGTGAAACTTCTGCAGCACATACACCATGGCTAAGCCTTCTCTCTCAATGGTGGTGTAATTAATCTCAGCTATTGATAGCTTCCTACTAGAAAAGGCTAACGAGTGGTCAATATCTCCTACTCCTGGTTATACTAGCACTTCTCCCAATGCAATAGAATATGAATCAACATGCAGATGAAATTCCTTGCTCCAATCTGGGAAAACCAGAATAGGCATAGTAACCATTTTCTGTTTCAGTGTGTCGAAGCTCTACTGACATTATTTTGTCCATTGAAACTGACAATATTTCACAATATGGCCTAGAATCACTCCAAAGGTTGAAAAGAATATGCACTTCTTCAAGTTCAAGGGCAATCTGACATTGCCTGCACTTATACAACATTAGTCTTAAACATTCAATATGATTTTGTAGTAAGCTAAAAACAGTCCAATCATCAAAATATGCCTCCAAAAATTTATGTAAAAACTCCTTGAATTCTTAGACCACCACCCTAGAAAATATGGTTGGTGCATTCTTCAATCCAAACAACATCATTGTATACTGGTAGGATCCCCATTCTGTGGAAAATGTGGTCTTATGGAAATCTTCTTTGGCAATCCTAATCTGATGGTATCCTGAAAAGTTGTTTGTAAAAGAGTATACCTCATGTCCTCCTACATTATCTAACACTTCATTAGTAAATGGTGTAGTGAATGGGTCATGTAAACATGCATCATTCAGCTTCCTGAGATCTACACGGATCCTGATTTATCTGGTCTTCTTATCCTATACCACCATAGGGATAATCAATTCTAACTCTTCAACGGGTTCTATGATTCCTTCTTTCAACATTTTGTCTAGTTCAATCTTCACTTTCTCCTTATATTTAGGGTTCAATATGTAAGGTATTTGTTTAACTGGCCTTGCATCTGGTTTCAAGGGGATATTCATCTCTCCCATGGGCCCTTTAATGCCCCTCATATCTATGAACTTGGTTGGAAACAATTCCTGATATTCATGCAGTAACTCCGTGATCTTATCAATAGTGGAAGCATCCCAATAATATCCAATATTAGCAAGCTTAGGTTCTTTCTCTATTCCAATATTAACTTTCTTGATTTTGATTGGTTGTCCAATGAAAGGTAGTTCAACTCCTGGTCCTTCTATGTTTCGTTGTCCTTCTTTTTCTACGATGTTTACCTTCCTAGGATCATCGTCTTCATCGGCATTGATATTGTAACATCCTTGCAATTTCTGAAGAGGTGCATTCCATTCATCCTCTTCTTTCTCCACAAGGAGTTTAGGTGCCTCCTCAAATACTTTTTGTCTTACAACCTGTAAATCTTGATCTACCATAGGGTACTTACTTTCAAACAATAATGTAGCTACGAAGTTCTATGTCATACCTTTTCAATCTACAGTGGTGAGACGCAGTTCTGCTTCGAGGTATTAGTAGATAGGCGTTGTGTCTAGAGTATTGATGAATTTATGCACCCACATCTCTTGAGAAATGCATCTCTAGGCCTCTTCATAGCTTCTCACATGGTCTTTCGGGTAGCTTTGACCTGTGTACCTAAGTTCACATCCTTCAACTTGTTCAGAAAATCGCGTTGTCATCAAATTGCGACATTGTATCTAGTTCACAATGTTCCTTTTATGTGTTCCCCACCATCTTGCTGGAGTAGCTTTCAAAGCCTTGTCTAGTGCCAATAGTCTCTATTGTACTAATACAGTTTCTTCAAATTCCAATAATAAAGTTTCTAAGTATTTTAAACCATCAAATGCGGGTAAATTACTTATTGTTGTGTCAATCCAGTGAACTTCTCTGGTCAATATAGCACATTTCCGTGCAAAAACTTCATACATATTTTTATGCCAATTCTCTAGTACTTCTTCTGATTCTGATGAGCATGCATTGTCACTTCGCTAGCTTAGGTTCCCATCTTCTGTAGGATTAATGTAATCATGTTTTCTTGCAGTCAATTTGTATATATTCTCTAGCTCATATGCGCCATCCTATTCTCTTATGGGCTCTGTGTATCTGGGACCTTCATCAAGATCCAACGGTATGATGATCCTAAGGCAATCTGCTTCAAACATCATTCTTCTTTTCTTCAATTCAAAAATAGTAGAATTGTTGAAATCCCAATCAATTCCCAACAACACAGGGTAAGGACAATTATCGTCAACTATCTAAATCACCTCGAAGTCCACAAATGTTCTGAACCCATCGATGTCCACAGGGACATGTTCCAGTCTTCCAAAGGGGCTCACAGCCTATTGATTGGCCATCCTTAGACTGATGGTGGAGTAGATCAACTTAGGTTTTCCCATCAGTGCCCAGGTCTACTTCGTCATCACATTGACCTCCGACCCTAAGTGAAGGACCACATAGTCTATATCATACTCTCCAATTTTATCATTCAGGTGTAGTTCCTTATTTGTCCTTCTCTTTTTGGATAGTTGATGTACTGCTTTATTTAGAAGAGGATATACCTTTCCTAGCTCATATTGTATGATCAATTTTTGGAGCTCTTGTACAACGCTCTCATCCTTTATCAAATTAATGTATGTGCATAAAAATTCCATGAGCTTACTTACCTCTTTTCCTTCTCTGGGCGAAGCGGACTGATCAAAGGCCAGGGGAATTCCACATTCTCTTACTTTTATTCGAGCCCTTGATGAAGAAGCCTAATCTATACCAAATTATTTTTTTTCTTCCTCAAATGTTTGTTTCTCTTTCTTTGGATCAAACTCTTATGTCTTCTCTACAACTTTTCTGACTCCTAATTGTTCTTTGGTATTCCCTGGAGTCACCCTATCTTCTCTTGTAGTAGCACCTCATATAGTGATAACAATGACTCTGGGATCTGCTCTGTGAGGTTCAACTGTGATTAATTGTACTTGTTGGTTTCCTCCTCGTTGTTCTTGAAGTTTGGCTAACATCACAGGACAATATTCTATGACATGTTCAAATGAGTTGCAGTAGCTGCAAGTGGTACAAGGATTTTGATAGTCCCTTGCCAAATTTCCTAGATTTATGCAGTTATAACAGATGATTTGATGTCGACCTCGACCCATACCTCCTCCTCATCCTCTTCCTTTGAATCCACCACAAGGATTGAAGTTTCCACTTCTTGGGGAATTATACTGCGTAGTGTTCCCTTCTTGTTGTACTTCGCCTTGAATTTTGTATATATCCCTTGACCTTTCATGCATGAGTTCATACGCCCTACAATCCCTATCATCATGCCCTACTGACTTACAGAATGTGCAATACATATTTGTGGGTTTCTGAACATATTTTTTCATGTAATAGCATTTTTCGGGGTGATGTCTGTTTCTACATACCTCGCACCAACGCAGGGTAACTTGATTCAAAGGGATCGGAGCTCCAAATGGAAAGTAATCATGAAATAGGGGGAAATTATCCTTGTCATGGCCTTCTGATTTTCATCTTATGCACCAAATATCTTCTCTTTTATCTTTTCCCTTGTATTTATTCATATCTTCAACCTACAAAGACAAGCTAGTTAACTGACTTTAAATTTGACTCATACCTGAGTTGGATTCTCCCATAGGGGTTGATTCTAGATTCATGGAAATCTCTAGTGCCTCAGCCTGCAAAGCAATATTCTATTGCATCAGAGGGCCTTTGGTGTATGGCAGAAGGGAAATAATGAACCATTCCTTGTTCTTCTCATCTAGGATCTGAAAATTCATCCATCCCGTTAAGGTTTTAAACCTCTGATCAAACTCCCAAACAGGTCCAGCTACTCTCTGGTTGATTTATTTTAACTCTGTAATGCATTACAACTCCGAATTGGGTTTCTTGAATTTTGCAACCAACACATTCTTGATCTCATTCAGCAGTTTAGGTTGTGCAATTCCTTGGACAAGTTTCTTGTACCATCTTAGTGCGTGGTCTCTCAAGGTAGTACTAAACTAAGCTCATTTAATAGCTTCGTCGGTGACATTCTTAATACTCCATAAAGCTTCACATAGAAACCAGTGTTGATCAAGATCTTCAAATCCATCCCCTCTAAAGGTGGGTAACCTCATCTCATATGCCATAGATCTTCCTAGGTTTCTTGACCGCATGTGCGTTGAACCACTTGTGTTAGTGCTCTAAGTGATCTGATAACTTAGGTTACTCCGGTTACTTAATGTTGTTGAAACAATAGGGGGTGTAATAGAACTTACTTCAATAGTCTGCGCAGTCCTTGAAGTTTGTAACTCTTCTCAATGAGGTTCTTCTGTCCTAGCAGACTCTGAATGTTCCTCATTCAACAACTCTTCTTCTTCTCCACTGTAGAACCCTTCTTCTTGTGTTGGTTCGTAGTGACTCTTCTTGAACACGTTCACCAGAGGAACTTCTTAGAAGACCCTCCCACTGCGTGTGTCTCTGATCTCTGTCTCATTGTCGCTTTCTGAATTCTTGAACATTATCCTTTTCAGTATTACCCACTAATGTATCTTCAAGATGTTCTTCTCATGTAATAACATCTTGATTTTCAACTTCAAGAAGTGTACAAATTTTCCTCTAGGTCCTTTAAAGAAATATCTCTCTGCTTGTCTATTTGATTCCACCCTATCAATAGAAAACTCTGTGATATACCCTCCAATGGTACTATCAAACCAATGATCTAATACTCTTAACACGACATTATCAACTCTTTGGACCTTCTTGATCAGCGCCAATGTCCAAACCACAGGTAGTCTAGATCTGATCTCAAATTGGGTGTCTTCTAATCTAGCCAGCCACTTGTATAGCTCCTTATGAATTTCTCCAAAGAAAATCTCGTGTATATCAGTAAAGATATACCTTCACAACCAATCTGTTATGCTAATATTAGGGTTCTTATTCTGAGTTTCCACGAAGTCCTTTTCCTACTATTCTATCCACTTCTGAATCTTCGTCTTCAATGGAAACCACCTTGACATCCCCTCAAGACAATTCTGGTCCCAACAATGGAACCATTTTTTGGCACGGGGGTAGACCCAGGGTTCAACTCTAATAGCACACCAACAAGCCCTAACTGTTGGCCCTTTTGGAAACACCTGTGAAGCATATGCAGACTCACCTGAAGTAGCAATAAGGGGTTGCAGGACACAGGTGTCTACAACCAGAGGAAATACAAAGTGGATCCAATACAAGAACAAAACAACATCTAGATATCAGTTACTGGCTTAGGCCTACTTCACACAGTTATCTATCATATCTAACATAGTAATGAAATAAGAGTATATCATAGAGAAAAATAACACAACATCAATCACACACAACAACAAGATGTACGTGGTTCACCCTCTCCCTAGGGATACATCCACAGAACTGTTCTTTATAATATATTAGGTGAAAGCATACAGTCCTATCTACACTCTTAGCTAGCATATCTTCTCTCTTCCTCCCTTCCCTGTGCACCCAGCTGCAGGATCAATCTTCGTACCCAGCTAAAGATATTACAACACAAACTTCTCTCTACATACAATCCTCCTTTCTCAGTAATAACAACAATCACTTATCAGTACATAATTGAACTAACGATGACAACAACCTCCCAAGTCCTCTTGACCTTTATTTATACATTACAATAGCTCACCGATAGCCTTAGTTTTAAGCCTAGGTGTCTAAAAACCTAGGTCAACTTGACCCACTTTTCAGGGCTTCGTCAGCCTGTCTTTCCTTCTTTCCCACGAGGTGCTCCAAAGCATCTACCAGTGGCTTTTTCCACTTGTTGATTTGTCCATGATCTGTCTTCCTTGTTGATTTTTCTTTCTCGATCTCCTCTTCCAATGGTTTTATTTCTCTTACTTTGCTCCGTCTTATCTTCTCTTTTTCTCAGTTCGACCCAGTATCAGTCACTATGTCTTTCACGCAGATCACATTTCGTCTTTTCTTCCTTAATCTTCGCTTACTTCCAGAAAAAAGGGCCAACAATATATATATATATATATATATATATATATTAAGGATACATAGTATTAGGATCATCTTATCACATATCATATTGTACATTGAATCAGATATACTGTAAAAGGAGGTTTCCCCCTCGAATTAGACTATAATTGATTGAATTTTTATCAATTTTAAGGCGTTGGATCATAACATTTGGTATCAAAGCATTGATCCTAAGGTTTTTATTGTCCAAGTAAGTCATATTAGAATTGTTTCTATAAAAAATTTCAAGGATGATTCATACAATGAAACTTCGAGGATAGTTAGAGGACATATCAAGGCATATGTGGTAAAACATCAAACTTCTAGGTCATTATAATTTTGTAGATACACCCTGTGGAAGATAGGGGTTCTTACTAGTCCTATTAACTAGTCTCAAACAAGTGTTTTGGGTAACATCGAAATATCTTCTTCATAAAGGATCCAAATTCAATGAGGCTAGTTGTATTTGTAAGAAGACATTATTTATTATTTATGGTACAAGTTTCAGAATCATATATCAAATAGTGTGTGCATGGCATTCTATACAAGTTCACTCTCCTGGAAAGGCCAAAAATCAGCAAGGTTTGGGAAAGTTATCCTAATTTCCAGTTGGCACATTCAATTTTGATCAGACCTGTGGCATTGAAGAGAGGACATAGCATAGTACTACAAACTGAAACTTCAGACTCATAAGGGACAAAATTTCATAATTACATCATAAGGAAGGTTTTTCAGGAGGACAAAATATAAATTAAGTGTTTGAAAGTTATGTAACTTACAATTGGTATAACTTTTTATTGGAAGATCTATTTCTAGTGATTCAAAATTTTTAATAAAGATGGAGTAGAGGAGTACTATTATTATGATTCCATATGGGTCCAAAAAATATTTCAACACCAATTAAACCTTCATACGTCTCATTTATGACTCAAGAATAAAATGAGGACATACATAACATGATATCCAAATTGGAGGAACAACTTAATGATTTGAATTTTAGGTCGATAAAAAGGGATGAGTTGGTAAATTCAAAAAGCAAAATTCAAGAATTGGATCAGAAGATGGATGAAATGGAAAATAATATGAAAAACAAGATGGATGAAAATAAAGAAGAAATACAAAATTCCATTAAGGAAATGCAAAATTCTATGTCCATTATATTCCAAGATCCAGATGAGAGACTCCCTAGAGGAGATATCAAAATGAAATAAAATCATGAAAATAAAGGTAGTATTCATGTTGAACAATTTTCCAATAATAAGCAATTTTCAAGTGGATTTAACTCTAATAGTGGAGTTACTTATGGTGGGGGCCCTAAATTCAACTTTCCAAAAATTGAATTAAAGAAGTTTAATGGAACATAGCTATTTATTTGGGTGAACCAAATAGATCAATATTTTGAACTGCATAATATTATGGATGATAAGAAAAGGATTCACATAGAGACATTGAACTTTGAGATAAAAATGTATCAATGGTATCAATGTGTAGTTAAAAGGAATCCCCTATTTATCATTATACTTGGGGTTTATTTACAAGAGACTTAGAAGAACAATATGGGAAAGTGTGGGAACAGGACTACTTCAGTCAATTGATACGAATCAAGAAATTAGGTGATATTGAAGATTATAATTCATAATTTCATCTATTGGCCACAAGGGTGGATGACATAAGTGATGAACAATTGTTGGAATATTACATGGGTGGATTAAAACAATACATCAAACATGATATTTTCTTAATACATCCTACAAATATTACGGAAGCTATGAAAAATGTTCATCATATTCAAGACAAAAATAAGACTACATAAAAGTATACCATTGGAGCATACACAATAATTAGAGATCATTTTGGGGGTCATAATACAAGCATACCTCAACCAACAAGGTTGACATCCCAACAAATGGATGAAAGAAGAGAAAAAGGACTATGTTTCAATTATGACAATAAGTACCATAAGGGACATAAATGCGGTGAGAAGAAATTGTTCTACATAGGCTGTGAAGAGGAATAAGATAGCATACGCCAACCAACAAGGTTGACACCTCAACAAATTGGTGAAAGAAGAGAAAAATGACTATGTTTCAATTGTCACAACAAGTATGGTAAGGGGCATAAATGCAGTGAGAAGAAATTATTGTTCACAGATAGTGAAGAGGAATAAGATCAGGAATTGGAACTATCACAAGATCTAGATATAGAAGATACTACTCCAATAATATATTGTCACACATTGGATGGAATCAATACTCCACAAACCCTAAAGATACAAGGATACATCAAAAATAAAAAGGTAACAATATTGATTGATTCTGGTAGTACCCATAACTTCATCAATTACAAATTAGCAAAAGATATCAATTTATTTGTATATCATGCACCAAAGTTTCAAGTAATGATTGCACATAGAGGAACCATAAATTGTTCAGGGAAATTCCATAGTGTTAATCTCAACATGGGGGAGTATTTTATGGATAGCCCCAGGATTTCCATCCAAATGGGGGGTGTTGTTGTTGTATTATGAGTCCAATGGTTACGATCACTAGGAACAATGGCCTTTAATTTTCAATATATTTTCATGATATTTTCCTCAAATGGAAAGGAAATTGAGCTTAGATGTATCCAAGGGAAACCATCTAAAGTGATAATCTGTAATAGCATGAAAAAATTACTCAAAAAGGGACACCAGGGTGTAGTTGCACAATTTTTCTCACTTGATGTTAAAACCTCTATATCCTCTACTCCATCAAATTTCCAAATAGTTATCAACAATCATTCCAAGGTATTTGATTAAATTCCTAAGGGTCTTCCACTTTCTCGATATCATGACCATGTTATTCATTTGCAACTAGGAAGTGTTCCACCTAACATTAGGACTTACATGTATCCATATGCAAAAAAGAGTGATACTGAACACATGATCCAGGAAATGTTAGAGGTTGGCATCATTCAACCTATTCAAATTTATTTCTCTTCACCAGTGATGTTGGTTACAAAAAAGGATGGTTCATAGCATATGTGTCCATATTATAGGAAACTCAACAAAATGACCATCAAATATAAGTTTCTTACCCATATCATTGAAGAATTATTAGACGAAATTCATGGAGAAAAATTATTTACTAAGTTGGATCTTCATTTGGGATATCATCAAATCAGAATGAGGCAAGAAGGCATTCTTAAAATATATTTTATAATACATGAAGGTCATTATGAGTTTTTGGTTATGTCATTTGGACTTACTAATGCACCTTCAACATTTCAAAGCTTTATGAATTCTATTTTCAATACCTTCCTTAGAAAATTTATGTTAGTATTTTTTGATGACATACTAATCTATAACAAATCTTAGGAAGAGCATCCACAACATGTTGAAAGAGTATTACAACTATTGGAAGAACAAAAACTTTATGCAAATCCTTCCAAGTGTTCCTTTTGGGTTCAAGAAGTGGAATATTAGGGTTATATTGTATCTTATGAAATTGTAAAAGTGGACCATAACAAATTAAAGCTATGAGGGATTGGCCAAGTCCCAAAACCTTAGAGAAACTTAGAGGATCCTTAGGATTGACAGGATATTACCGCAATTTTATCAAGAACTATGGTCAAATAGAAACACCTCTAACAACATTATTAAATAAGGAAGCATTTACTTGGACCAAAGAAGCAACCAAATCTTTTGAAAAACTTAAGGAGGATATGTGTACAACTCCCATCTTGGCCACACTAGACTTTACAAAAACATTTATTGTGGAGTGTGAAGAAGCCAACTTAAAGGAAAAAATTTAGTCAAACTCATTTATGAAAAATAAATGGTGGCCATACTACATGCAGTTCAAAAATGGTGCCCTTACCTAATAGGAAGACACTTCAAAGTAAAAAAATATCATGATAGTTTGAAGTACTTCTTGGAGAAATGATTATCCTCAGAAGAGAAAAAAAAATGTGTTACAAATATGTTGGGTTATGACTTTGAAATTATCTACAAAAAAGGAAAACATATTGTTGTGGAAGATTGATGCAGGAGCATCTCCCACGTCAAGCGAGCCAGCGCGGAAAGCAAGAGATAGTTGGGCAAGCACCAGCGCAAATTTTGAAATTTACCTTGGGATTGTTGCGTGAACATAAATGTAACAATTTAATGAAGCGCACTTGTGTGATGTAATCAGAACTTGAGCAGCTCGCTCTCGTCCTTAATAGGTAGGAGGCATTTAAGATAGTTAATGTAGGTAGATAGAATTTAATTCTAGATTAGACTGTTTGAGAGCGCAAGAGGGAAACGGGATATAGACACCCTCATTGTGTATGGTATCATTAGATTGGAAGAATTCTGAAGAAGGAAGAGAAAGAGAAAATAGAGAACTGTGTAAGAACACCCATGTACAGACATTTGGATTAATAGAAAGATTTGATTCAAATTCATGGTTTGTGTTGTTTTCTGTGCATTGATGTTATGCTCGTGAATGTTTGCTTCTTTTTATACATTTTATTTGATATGTTGTGTATATGATTTCATGTTCTAAGTGAAGTCTGAAAGGAAGAGGGGATGGGTTTCAATTGTTTCTCTATTTGAGCAAGAATTCCTGCAAGGTGTGCAGTCGAAGTGTCCGCAAGGAGTGCGTTGACAGAGGGTTCAGATAGGTAGCATTTGTTCTCATCTCCGCAGAAGTGCAGTTGGGTATAGGAGCTATGCAAGGAGTGTGCAGGCGAAGCAAAGTCTCAGGGTTGCGAACCTGAGTAAGGTGTGAGAGACTGATGTTGCAGGAGTGCACAGAGTCAAAGGTATTCAGCACTTGGAAGTGTCTGAGAGTTGCCACAAGGAGTGTGCGCAAGAATCTTCTCTAAGACTTAGAGTCATGAGAAAGATTAGGAGGGATAAATCATTTGAAGCTATTGAAGGTAGCATAAGGAGTTGGAGCATATCGAGTAACTCAAGGCGACGGAGTTTTGTGTCACAGGTGATTAAGTCCGGGAAGGAGTCCTTGGTTCAATTCGTGAAAGTATCAAGGAGGAAAAGACAGACGGTCAAGATCTTGTGGAGAGGGTTTGCGAAATCCTGTCAGCCATCCGATCTGGTAAAGAAGCGAGGGGGGTTACGGCTGCATCCGGAGTTTAAGCTCTAGGAGCTGTGAGTCGTTGGATCATCAAACAATTACCTGTCAACCATCTGTTTGACAAGAGTTGTGTAGGGTTTAAATCTTCGTGAGAAGAGGGGAAACCCTGAGAAGCATCGGGATATTGAGGCATCGAGGTTCGGGAAGTCGGGAATCCCGTGGACCAGAGATCGGTCAAATCCATCATGGAAATCTCGACAAGCCCAGAGTCGTCCATCTATTGGGACAAGTGGCAGGAATCAGGAGTCATCGGTATATCGGGGGTTAAGAAGTCAAGAGCCCGAGACCTTTTGAGTTCTGAAATAGCGAGGGGATCATAGTCATGGATCTCAAGAAGGACACGTGTCGTGTGATCACTCAACCAAGGATTCGGTCATCGAGGCTCATATAGGTGAATGGTTTGACTCTGCGCTTGGTGAATTCCAAGGTTCGATCCGAGCCATCCATCATTTGGGACGCGTGTTGGAAGACCTGACGAAGTCGGGGTTCGGTGTTTCGGAGGTCCTGAGGACAGGATACTCTTGCAATTTGGAATCGCGAAACGCGATATCCCGACAGGCCAAAGGAACAGTGTGGGGCCATAGGCATCGATAGGTGGACAGGTGGCACATCCTTTCGAAAATTCAGGGAAGGAGAAGGCCCAAAATATAGGCATTAGGATTCACGATCTTGCGAACTCCGAGATGCCGATGGAGTAAAGGGATCGTTGAAAAGTCAACTCACAAGCGCATCGGAGTTTCTGCGTATCGAGACTCGGGAGTCGGAGAACCGAGTTGCTCGACACCACGAGTGTCGAAACCGCGATAAGAAAAGTTCCGACAGGGTAAAGTAAAAGGTCAACGTTGACTTGAATCGGGATTCAGGGATCCGAGAGTCCTACGCTCGATCACTGGCCTCACGAAGTCACGAATTCTGATCCCCTGATAAGTAAAGAGAGGGGATCACGTGAAGAGTTATGTGGGTGCAGACTTCCCGATAGGGAAATAGAAGGACATTAGAGTTCTTCGGACCGTGGAAAAGGGAAGATCTTGTGGGCGGACGTGCTTGTGAGCGTGCCTGCATCAAAGATTCCCTTTAAAGGAAAGAAGAAGAGACAGAAGGTTCACTATCATTATGTTATTTCTATTCTACAATCTGATTGGGTGGAAGAAGAAAGGATATAATGGAAGCAACATCAAGAGGTATGCAAGATCATTCAAAAACTACACGAGGACCCCATTTCAGTAGATAATTTTGTATGGAAGAATGATTTTATATGGTATCATGATCACCTATATTTATGTAAGAATTCCCAACTCAAACAAAAGGTCCTTCTGGAATTGCACACTTCTCCTAAAGGAGGGCATTAAGGATTCTTGAAAACATACCATAGGATCAAGAAGGAGTTTTTCTAGGAAGGTCTTAAAATTGATGTTCAAAATTTTGTGTTTGAATGTTTGGTCTTCCAACAGAATAAAGGAGAGACAATCAAGAATCCATGTCACATACAACCATTAGCTATAACAAGTCAATGTTGGGAATAAGTTTGCATGGATTTATTACAAGTTTACCCAAATATGATAGAAATAATACCATCATGGTAGTAGTAGATAGACTAACAAAGTATGTCCATTTTGGCTCTCTTTCTCATATTTTTAAATCAAGTACAATAGTCATAGCATTTAGGGAAATATTTCAAAAGTTTCGTGGAGTCCCCAATATTATTGTAAGCGACAAAGATCCAATTTTCATGAGAAATTTTCGGAATGAATTATTTTCGTGTTTGGGTACTCAATTAGATTAGAGCTCATCTTACCACCCTCAATCCAATGGGAAAATGAGATTGTGAATAAATTTCTAGAAGGATATATTTGCTTCTTTTCATCCAATAAACAAACACAATGGGTCAATTGGTTTCCCTTGGTAGAATGGTGGTACAACACATCCTTCCATACTTCATCAAAAATGTCCCCATTTCTGGCACTTTATGGATATCATCCTCCATCCATTACATCACCCTTGAAATGGAATACAAACATTCAAGCAGTGGAGGATCACATAGGGAACCAACAAGAGGTCCTCAAACTATTTAAGGAGAAAATTATTATAACACAAAATAGGATGAAACAACAAGCATATCAACATCATAGTGAACGAGAATTTGAAGTGGGGGATTGCGTATTTCTGAGGCTGCAGCCATGCAAATAGATGTCCCTTAAGAAAAAAAATAAGGACAATAAATTAGCACCCAAATATTATGGCCCCAATAAGGGTTTGCAAAGGATTCGAAGTATGGCTTACAAATTGGAGTTTCCTCCATCTTCACATGTACATCTAGTTTTCCATGTTTCTTTCTTAAAGAATGTCATTGGAAACAAGATCCCAATCAAAACTATTCTATCCGATATCAATGAAGAGGGAAAATCATACTAGATCCATAAACAATCCTTGAAACAAGAATTAAGCAGCTGAGAAATCAAGAAATTACAAAGTACCTCGTCAATTGGAAGAACCTACTAGTGGAAGAGGCAAAATGGGAAGATTAATTCTTCGTGTGGAAGCACCCGTTGTTAGTTAAGTGTTGATGAAAACATTTATTTGAATGGGAGGGGCATTTTACTCCCTATACAAAGCACCATGTTATGTATAAAGCCTTTTATTAATCCCTAGATATTGAATTATTACATTTCTGTTGTTATATGTGTAGGTTGGATAGAACCCTTCATTTATCCCTTTCATCATAATTGTACCCCTTTGTCTCCTATATATATATCAAGGGGACCTAGTATTAGGATCATCTTATCTCATCTCATATCGTATTATGAATTGGATATATTGTAAAACGAAGTTTTCCCCTCGAAATAGACTTTAATTCATTGACCTTTTATCATTTTTAAGGTCTTGGATCATAACAGTAACTCCATAGAGAGTATGTAACATCCCAAAAAATAAATTATTTTTTAAGTTTGAAATCTTAGGAAATTGTTTCCATTTTTGGTAAATTCGAAATTGGAAAATGTTTGCCATTTATGGCAATTCCAAATTTTGAATTTAGTTAATTGTAATTATTGATTATGACTATTGGGAAGAGATATTATTTGACCCAACTAACTACTTGACTATGACACTTGTATGAAACAAAATATTTTATATTTATTGTTGATGTACAAATGGAACAACCAGGTTAAAATCAGTTGACCATGACTCCATGAGTGGGGAACATGTTGGAAATACCTCAGGGTTGATTATTACAAGTGGAAAATCAAGAATTTGGCCATGGGAAGCCCCTAAAAATCAGGGATTTGGAAAGCTGTGAAAAATCCCAGAGGGGGGAAATACCTAGGCACAAATGCTTTAGCAGATATAGCATATGGGAGGAGGCAGGACATTGTCGAGTATGCTGGGAAAATAATTATCTCTTGTTGTTATGAACACTAATTGTTGAGTGTGAGGCAAGGAGAAACTATTGAAACTGAAGTACTATTGTTGAGGAGGAGTTCTGAGTTCGCCCTCATGGATTCATGGTCAGGATAGGGGGTGAACGGGACAATTGAATTGGTTGTTTTGTTCTAAGGTTGGGAGGAACTTGGTTGTTCCATTTTTTGTTCGGAAAAAATTCAGATATGTTTACCTACTCCTTCTCTGGTTAAACGTTATGTAAACTCTTGATTTGTAGTGTGCATCTGTTAATTTGTATGAATTACTATTTGGAATTAAATTTTGTTGGAATGAGTTAACTGTAGGACAAATATCTACAGTTTTAACTATATACTTTGGGTATAAACCTTCTGTACATTTTGGCTGGGAATGAATTTTAAACATAGATAGATTAGAAGAGATATATGTGCTAATTAGAAGGTCATTTCAAATAATGTACTAGAATTTACTACCAGCTATGTAATTTCTGTACATCTAGATATTCAGTTTTATCGTGAATTACAGACTGTGTAACTGCTAAAGAAACTTGAAAATAAATCTGGAAATTAATCTTATACATATATAAACAATCTTATCTTTATCGGCCATCCCTTTAACTCTAGGCAGATTGTTCTATATATTTATATTGTTGAAGTGGAATATTAAATAGAATAATCCTTATAGTTTCGTTATACTTACTGGATAAAGATAATTGTGGAAGTAAGCATGAAATTTAAAAATTATGCTATAGATATTGTTGCTACAGATTTAGTACACGGACTGTACAAACATTGAAAACTCAAACTGTACAAACTTACTAAAATTTAGAACGATGAAATGTAATAGAAAAATGACTATACTTGTACTTATATGTATATAAGTACTATAGTTTAATATAGATGATATCAAATAGTTATGCATGGTAGCCTGTGTGGGCAAATAAAGGGTAGAATAAATATATGACTTAGGAAGCTTCTATATATTATGCTTAAGACATAGGTATGTATATATATATATATATATATAGATGACCGTGCAAGGTATCAGACCCGCTTAGGAAATATATTTCATATCCAAACAGTCAATGACTACCTAAAAAAAATGAACAGTTTGACACCATAAAATGCATAACCAAAAAGTAATTCTTGCATAACAGTATTTATAATCCCACTTCTTAAAGACAAAGAAAAATATATATGAATCACACTATGCCTAGATTAAATCATTATCAATTTGTGTTCCTTTACAAATACTTGCCATTACAAGTGTACGAGAAAAGAAAATTCCTCTTCCTCGATATAAAAACTTTCTATATTGAAATTAGGCTAGTAGTCATAGATGCATTCAACTCAATGCGAGGACTGCGTTTTAAACCTTCCAACAGTGAAATACCCTTACAACCATTATAAGTATTCCTAATCAGCCACTACAGGAATACAGAATGAACTCCCAAAACAATGATACCCTAAGTTGAGACTGTTCCTTTCGTTGGCCAGAACCTGGAGTGGTACAACCCTAAGAGTACTGAAAGAGATGAACTCAAATACCTTTTGCATATGGTGGGATCCAATATCCAAGAAGTCTCGTACGATCCAACCCTGTATGAATATCAAGAAGATTTCAATTAGCATCTTAATAATAATAATCCATATGCTGAGTATAAACCAAAATACTAGTGTAAATTAACATAACCAGAAAGTAAGGTAAGAGAAAGTGAATGGTTACTTAGCTTGGCCTATAGTAAGAGTCATTCTGCCTCCTTGCATCCCCATGAAATGTCAACCATGATCCTGAGAGGGGTGGAGAGGCCAAATTCCACCTGATGGGTACCCTCACAGTCAAAAGGGGCCCATCATTACTTTAGAAATCCAACTTAAAGAAAAGGAAAGAGACAAAACTTCAGAAGCAAATTAATCATATAGAAATCAAACAGTATAATGAAGGATGCACAATGTAAACTCAAGACTACAAAACCACATGTTGGGATATGGAACGAGGTACGAGTCCATTATCATTATATTCAAAACCTTATTGAATCAAATAAACTTAAATGAATTGAATTCCCCTAGGTACGACTTAACAACAATAGTTAAGATTTCAAACCCTTAAGAACCACAGACAAGAAAATCCTTCAGCCAGATGCCAGAGGCCCGAGACCAAACAAAATGATAAAGAACTTAACACTGTGTTGATACTGGAATAAGGGAATCATGGAGAAAGGGAAGGATTGTGGTTTAAAAGAAAACATTTCTCACAACTGTGAAGGGGACGAATTTGGTTAAACTTACTAGAAATGAGCGTGCACGAAATTAAAAGAGTTACGTATCCTTAAACATTACAGTTTTCCCTACTGAAGAATCCATGTCGAAAATAAAGGACCCAACATCATGGGAGCTCTAACAGAAACCTCCCTTCCACAGTTGGGAAAACCCATTACCACTCAAGATAGAAGACCCAAGAAAGCCAAAGAGTTTTAGTCCATAATCAAGAACTGTTATGGGACTTTACCAGGTGAGAGAACCTTCGAGGGATGCAAGGGTAACCTATATCCCTCTCTCGAATATGTAAGGTTGAATAATCAGGAATAAGTATCAATAGTATGAAGGATATGTTAAACCAAAAAATAACACCAAACACTATCGGACGGACTGTCTTTACCGAGAAAGAAATAACCCTACTACGGCCACGGGAAAATGGGCCAAGCACTCTAACAGATTGTTTCCAGGAGATTTAATACGCACGGTCAATCCTTCTTAAGACAAGAATTTTTTTTTGTTACAGCCAAAGGAACCTTACCTCTTGATATAAATCTCAAACGAAGTCCGCCATGAATCGAGCAATGTAGAAACCATAAATTAACAAAGCCTAAAAACAATTCATACAATTTAAACATAAAATTTATTTCAACGCATAAGTAATTCATTAATCATCATATAAGCATATAATATTCAGCAGAAATTAAATTTATCAACAGCATGAAAACAAATTACATAATCATCACATAACTCAGCAAATTCAGAAATAAAAATACCTATGCCTAATGCTATTATCCCAATATCCAATTGTCCTCTCTGTTGCTTTGCCCAGCCTGATGCTCTGACCAAACCCTGCCCAAAACTGACTAACCACCCAGCCAGCTAGGAGTAGCCTTTCAAACTCTGTAGCTCCAGGATTCTGTGAGGATTCCTGGCCCATGAGCCCAAAACTGCCTGCAACCTGGTGCCCCTTGCAACGGTTCACCCAATCTCCAAAACCAGAAAATATCCCCCCAAACCAGGAAATACAGTCCTCCTCCCAAAATAATGTTTCCTCCCCAAATTTTCATAATTCCCTCTCCCGAAGGCCTCTGCCCAGTCATATCCCCCCATTCACC
>SNQJ01S0083303.1:29875-54980 GCA_010110895.2 Picea sitchensis
CCCACTTAGGAAATATATTTCATATCCAAATAGTCAACAACTACCTAAAAGAAATGAACATTCCGACATCATAGAATTCATAACCAGAAAGTAATTCTTGCATAACAGTATTTCTAATTCCACTTCTTAAAGACAAAGAACAGAAGATCTGAGTCACACTATGTCTGGATTAAATCGTTATCAAATTTTGTTCCTTTTCAAATATTGCCCATTACAAGTGTACAAAAAAAGAAAATTCCTCTGCCTCGATATAAAAAAATTCTATATTGAAATTAAGCCAGTAGTTATAGACGCATTCAACTCAATGCGAGGACTGCGTTTTAAACCTCCCAGCAGTGAAATTCCCTTACAACCATTATAAGTATTCCTAATCACTCGCTATAGGAATACGGAATGAACTCCCATAACAATGATAGCCTAAGTCGGGACTGTTACTTTCATTGGCTAGAACCTGGAGTGGTACAACCCTGAGAGTACTGAAAGAGAGGAACTCGAATACCTTTTGCATATGGCGGGATCAAAGATCTGAGAAGTCTCGTATGCTCCAACCTTGTATGAATATCAAGAAGATTTCGATTAGCATCTTAATAATAAGAATCTGTATGTTGAGTATAAACCAAAATACTAGGATAAATTAACATAACCAGAAAGTAAGGTAAGAGAATGTGAATGATTACTTATCTTGGCCTACAGTAAGAGTCATTTTGCCTCCTTGCATCCCCGTGAAATTTCAACCACGATCCCGAGAGGGGTGGAGAGGCCAAATTTTTCTTGATGGGTACCCTCACAGTCAAAATGGGTCCATCATTAGTTTAGAAATCCAACTTAAAGAAAAGGAAAGAGACAAAACTTCAGAAGCAAATTAATCATATAGAAATCAAACAGTATAATGAAGGATGCATAGTGTAAACTCGAGACTATAGACCTGCATGTCACGATATGGAACGAGGTATGATTCCATTATCATTATATTCAAAACCTTCTTGAATCAAAGAAAATTAAATGAATTGAATTCCCCCTGGGTATAAATTAACAACAATAGTTAAGATTTCAAACCCTTAAGAACCACAAACAAGGAAACCCTTTGGCCATATGCCACAGGCCGAAGACCAAACAAATGAAAAAGAACTTAACATTGTTTTCATATTGGAATAAGAGCATCATGGAGAAAGGGAAGGACTTTGGGTTAAAAGAAAACATTTCTCACAAGTGTGAAGGGGATGAATTCAGTTAAACTTACGAGAAATGCGTGCGCACAAAATTAACATAGTTACATATACTTAAACATTACACTTTTCCCTATCGGTGCATCCATGTCAAAAATAAAGGACCCAACAACATGGGAGCTCTAACAGAAACCTCCCTTCCACAGTTGGGAAAACCCATTACCACTCAAGATAGAAGACACGAGAAATCCACAGAGTTTTAGTCCATAATCATGAACTATTATGGGACTTTACCATGTGATAGAACCTCTGAGGGATGCAAGGGTGACCTATAGACCTGTCTCGAATCTATAAGGTTGAAGAACCAAGAGTAAGTAGCAATAGTATGAAGGATAGGTTAAACCTAAAAATAACACCAAACACTACCGGAAGGACTGTCTTTACCGAGAAATAAATAACCCTACTACGGTCACAGGAAAACAGGGCAAGCACTCTAACAAATTGTTTCTAGGAGATTTAATACGCACAGTGAATCCTTCTTAAAAAGAGAATTTTTATTTGTTACATCCAAAGGAACCTTACCTCTTGATAGAAATCAAAATGAAGTCCTCCATGAAATGAGAAAGTCTGACTCCACCAGAACGATGGACTATGCAACTACGAAAACTGAAGCAAGGTGTTACAGTGAACGAAGGAGGAAAAGTTACATAGAGCCGAGGAGACAAATGAATAATAGACCTGGCGTAAGTCCCCGTTGGTTAAGTTATTGGCATTAATGAATAGATGGTACCTAGTCGTGTGAGTAGGTCATTGTGGAAAACTCTCGATTGGACACCATTAAACAATCGATGGTCCCAAGGAGCATGTGACAGACTACCATAAATGTCATTGCACAGAGCTCATTTACACCTTGACAGATGCTTACTATCTGATTCGAAACCCTTTAACAATGAGATGAGTATAGTTAGGGTACAAAACTATTCTCTTGTCCGCTAACCCTCATGCTAGTGTTAGTTCAAGTATAAGTCTAATGCGTGGAATTAACAAGCACTCTACCAGACAGTTCAATTGTCTCACTATCACGTGCCAGATGGATAGAATCTGTCCCACATACAATTTCGAGGGATCAATTCCATTAATGTCGATGACGAGATAGAATTATATACTTCTTGTCCTTCTTATTTTTTTATATATCTTGCGCGGGACAAGTGGTTACCCCTTAGTGTATATACATATATATATATATCCCTTAGTTCGCAGTTAGTATCAAATTGCATAGTTGTAATTTCATAGTATTTATCAATACTTACTTATTGACTTGCGTAAATCGAATACCTTCTCTATGGTGACATAACCACGTTATGTATGGTGACATTCATTGGGTAACAAAACTACCACCCTTAAAGGACAAGAAGGAGTTAGATTTCTTTTCCACTTGGAAAATCTATGGTGAACATAAATGGCATAAAGAAGAAGTAATGTTAATCCACAATATAGTAACATTAAGAAAACTTTAGAAAGGAAAGGAAAAACTGAATAATGATCCTAACAAAAAAAAAAAATTTGAGAAATTTGGGGTACATTACAGAGTCCCTTATACTTTGTACTTGAATTATTTCCATACCAGAGAAAAGAGAGTAGAGCAACCTAACCTTCTAGCTGGTTTATCTCTCGTAAGGGTTTCCTTGAGAAAATATTTGTGTTATTTTTTGGGTGGTGTGTGATTATATTTATTGTTCTCTATTTTCTTCATTTTATCTATTTCATGCATAAGCAGAAAATTAGTAACTAAATATTCTAGAATATAAAGAAATTTAACCTTCATAGTGTAGATTTTAGTTTTATTTATCATATATGTTGTGACGAATTTCTCCAATGGAATATCCATTACAATTTATAGATCATATTGGTATCAAAGCTGGTTTTATTCAAATATTTGTGAAAATTTGCAGGGATCCAGTAATCGGTTTAAGAAGAAAGTCATAGAACCTTATCCATTTTTTATGATTATGTTCATAACAACCCTCAAGATACAACATAGGAGATATTTACAAGGATGGAAGAGACATTTTTTGATATATATCATAATAAATCCATCATCATGGAGGCTCTAGAAAATAATCTCAGATTGTTTAGAGAAATTAGAGGCTCAAACTCAGATATCACATCATACGGAAAATTGGGAGATAATGAAGACTCGGAAATGGAGTCATAGAAAGAACCTGTGTAAGAGAAATTGAGTTCAATTGTCATTAACCCTTCACAATCCCTATTCAATATGGAAGAGAAAATGGACATAAATCCATACCAAGGTGATATCAATGCATTAAAATTGAATCATTGATTGCATCAACTAGAAGCTTATTTCATCATTCACCGTATAGATGAAGAGAAAAATATTTCATTTGCTAGATTGAATATAAAGGGTCATGCTTTAACCTAGTGGGAAATCCATATGGAAACAATTATGCTAGAGGGTTATCCACCAGTAACTAGATGAGAGGACTTCAAAACCCTCATCAAGTCCCAATTCTACCCTATCAGGTATGTAGAGGACCAATGGATTCACCAACACTACCTCAGGAAAATGAAGGGGCACAGTGTATAGGAGTACACCGCTGAGTTCAAAAATATGGCCATCATGCTTGGTATCTCTCCCAAGAAACCAGTTGTACTCCTCAAGTATCTAGGGGGTTTACAAATTCATCTACAAAAGTAGGTGATGCTCTTCTATCCAAGTACAATGGATGAGGTGTGTGTATAGACACAATAGTTAGAAAACATAGGCCAAAATAAGGGGAAACCAAGTGGTTATAAGAAGAAAGAGTACTAGGGATATTCCAAGGAGGGGAAGAAGAAGTGGAAAGGGGGAAAAGATAAGAATACAACACCCACTACACATCAATGTGAAGATCCCAACAACCATTCCAATCATTGAAACATTGATGGTCACACAAAGGAAAAGTGTTGGAAACTACATCCAAATATGAACCTAAAGAAACACAAGAAGGAAGGAAAGAAAAAGAACCTTCTAGCCTCATATTCAAGCAATGAGGTTGAAAGTATCTTTAATTTGGATGAAAATATTTTTTGAAGATCTATGTAGAAGGAGGTGAATATGAGTAGCCTTCATCACCAGGAAGAGAAGGACATGACCAAGCTCTTCCACATCAAGATTCAGGTCAAGAAGACCAAGATAGATTATTTGTTTGAATATGGTTCATAGGATAATCTTAGAGCAACAGATATGGTTAGCAAGATTGGATTGCAGGTTCACGATCATCCTATCTCATATTCATTAGGTTGGGTAAACAAGGATGCAAAGATAAATATAGAAAAGAAGTGCAAGATTAAATTTGTTATAAGTGTTGATTTTATAGATGAAATAGAATTGGGCGTAGTACTACTGATGTGTGTGGAGTATTGTTTGGAAGCCCCTACATGTATATGAGGGATTCTATCTTCATGTAGAGTGCCACCTAGTACTCCCTCATCAAGGAAAAGAAATACTTCATCACACAAAGGAAAATAAAAAATTTCATTGATAAGTATCAATCAAGCTAAGAAATTGATGAGTTCTAGAAAGAAATATGTTTTTCTTTTCCTAAGGGAAAATTAGTTTGGTGATGAGTCGTTAAAATTAAATACATCCCTGGAACTTGGGTGTAATAAGGAGCATAAAAATGAATTGGAGGAGTTTCTAAAGGCATGAAGGGGAGTGTTTCAGGAGACTAAATGGCTAACACCTAAAAGGGAAGGGGAGAAATAAATCCAATTATTTCCATACTCCCTCTTGCTGAATATTGGGTGGTATAAATAGTTTTTTATGGAAGAAAAAAAAGTAAATAAGTAGTTGTAGTAGTTGTTGGAGCAGGGTGTGATTCGACTAAGTACCTCACCTTATGGGTCACCCATCATAATTTTTCCCAATAAGGATGGGATGTGGAGAATGTGTATCGATTACAGTGCATTGAACAATATTACACTAAAGAATCAGTACCCTCTACCCAGGATCGATGATCTATTAGACCAATTGTAGCATGCCAAGTACTTCACTAAGATGGATTTGAAATCAAGATATCATCAAGTACGAGTCAAAGAAGAATATACTTGGAATATTTCCTTCAACACAAGGCAAGGTGATTTGTATGAGTGGTTGGTTATGTCATATGTTTTATGCAACACACCAGGTACATTTATGACATGAATGAATGATGTTTTACACCCATATCTAGATTCATTTTTTATTGTATATTTGAATGATATACTAGTTTATAGTGTTTCCTTGGAGGATCACATCTCACATCTTATGCGGGTGTTAAACACCCTGAAGAAGCACCAGTTGTTTGTTAATATAAATAAATGTGAGTTTTCTCAACGGTATTTGGTGTATCTAGGGTATGTGATCGGTGGAGGTAAGATCACAATATATCCTTCCAAGATGGAGGTCGTCATGAAATGTCTCATTCATACAAATTGCACAAATGTTGGGAGCATTTTTGGGGAAGCATAGTACTTGTGAAAGTTCATAGATTCATTTTCAGTAGTAGTTGCAGGACTTCATGCAATAACAACAGGAAGTAAAAGTTTCCATTGGGGGAAGAATCAACATAATTCCTTTGATGAGATAAAAATAAACATCATTCAAGCACTAGTGCTCACACTACCAAACTTGCAGAATCCCTTCGAAGTGGAGATATATGCAAGTGGGTATGCCATGGGAGTAGTATTGATGCAAGGAGAAAGGCATGTTTTCTATCATTATAAATTATTTCATGGGAAAATCCTCAAATACCCTTCCTACGAAAAGGATCTATATTCCTTGGTACAAACTACCATAAAATGGAAGCACTAGCTGATGGGAATGGAGACCATCATCCACATAGATCACTAGTCGCTCTAGTATTTGCATTCCTAGAGAAAGTTATAGCAAACCAAGCACTACAAATGGATGGGGTTCTCATAGTAGTTTCATTTGGTCATAATTTATAAGAAGGGTATCAAAAACAAGTTTGTAGACATGCTTTCATGTCCACCCACATCCAAGATTACAACTTTGGGAACTATGATGCACATGGATCCTTTTACCCATGATGCATACAAAGAGGAATACACAAAATATGAGGAATTCAAGGAGGTGTTTCAATAGCTACAAGGCCAAATTAATATATAATAAGGTGACAACAATGTTGATTATCATTTCCATAATGATTTACTCTACAATCTCAACAAGGTATGTGTCCCTAAAGGTGAACAATTGTATCTTATCAGAGAGGCTCACACATTCAAGGTTGCAAGGTATTTTTGTGTTGGAAAGACAGTTTCAAACTTACAGAGGTATGTGTACTGGCCTAGAATGCAAGAATATGTAGCATGGTATAGTATAGGATGTATACTTTGTTGTACAAGCAAGCCAAGTGTGGTGAGAATTAACCCCTTGTGGACAGGTTGAGTTCCCCTCACTTGGTTTTCCTGCAAGTGAGACAACCTATAACAAATGGACACTAAAATCCTCCTAAATAACTATTTTATTTTCTTACGGGAGGGTTGAGAGAGAAGGGGAGAAGGTATGTGCACCTTATTTATGATGTTTGTCCTCGTTGCTCCAATGGTTGAGCTCCAATCCAAGTATCCCCCTCATGAATTCAATCCTGCAAGAATGGAGAAACCTTCTCCTACTACTATCTATGATTATGTAATAGAAAACCTACCTATTGATATATTACACAAAGTAATAAAACATACAAGAAATGAACAAGAAACTATAAGATAAATAGGCCAAGTTCTTTATATTCAATGAAAAGCAAGAAGTTTACAACTTGATGATTTTTCAATCCTCCAAGCTTCCTTCTTCATCCCTTGAACATGAATCCAACTCAAATTATTCACATATAGTTTTGGATCTCCTTGAAAAGATCATAAGTTTGGTATGCTTCTCTTCCATCTCCCTTCTCACTCTGAAATGTCCTGGTTATATAGGTATAGGAAGGGATAACCACTAAGATAAACCATGACTGTAGTTGAGGATAAGGTGGATTAGGTTAGTATTTGAGTTATATTCATGTTTATTATTGATACAATATAGGATGGAAGGAGGCTCTAATAATTTCTTCATGCAAACAATAAAACAAACCCATAACCATCCAAAACTTCCTCGAAGATTCCCCTTAGATTCATGGATTTTTACCAAAACTTCCTAGACGCTCCCCCATAGAGGTTTACAAGTCATCAAATATACCCCATATCATTATAACAGGAGTATGGATGCCCCCCTACATGGAAAGGGGGCGCCCATGGTAAAACAGAGTCGTGACTGAGTGGAAAAGGTCATATTTCTAGGGTTTTAAAGGTGTCTTCTTCTTCTTGATTCTCAAGGGGATGTAATGGATCATTCTTTCATGACATTGAGGTGGAGACACTTAGAAAAAGTGAAAAAAACAAATTACGACACTTATTATAATGGACCATGTAATTTGTGACACTTGAAACACCAAGCAGGGTGAAGTGAAACACTTACAACACTTAGCAAAGTGGAATACGATACTTAGAAAAGTGTGACAAAATGGTGTATAACAGATGCCCCCCAAAGTGTGAAATTAGAGGAGAAAAATGATGGCCAAAACACTTTGTAATAATGTGGAATCAAGGGACTGGAGTTAGAATACCTATCGGAAAATCAATTAAACATTCATCAATATACATATATTATCCCCGAGGTAGGCATACCCATACTCGGAATCATATAACTCAAAGCATGGTTGCCGAAAAATACATCACGGATCCATGAAATCATTGACTAAGGATATGGACATTGAACATACAATGTGGATACATATCTCCATGACTCGATCAAAATTTATCCATGATATTGTACGCAGTGGAGCTACAACATGACAGAACATAGACATAGACCAATACAATGTGTATCTATGTCATAGTATATATCACAACTTCATAATCTCCATCACAACCTAGGGAAGGAAGATAACAAAAATGAGTGTTTATTGGATATTCCCCCCAAGTTCTTCAATCACGATCTGGAATAGTATGAATCTAGCCATGTGAATAGATTTCTTGGTGTCGAACATGGTAGAAACCACTTGATTACCGATCAATGATGTATATCATTAACAAGTGTGAGGGAAATAACCAATGATGACAATGACTCCCAAGGTACTTTGACTACATTCCATTGAATGTGAATAGATGATATGAATTCAAACATCTGTGGAATCAATCAATCAGGGGTAAATGATTTAAAACCCATTGTCAAAAGCAAGAAAACTTTCCATTGAGACATGCAGGCTCCAAGGTATTAATTGGTTTCTAAGTCTAACTCCTATATAATGTGTTGATGTCGACGGAAATAGAATCGTCGAAGGAGGGCCATGATGTATCCTCCATCATCGACACAAAATTAATAAGGATAGTGATGAATATTGATGGATCAAATGATGGTGAACTAACACAAGGGTGAAAATGTAGAGGTTGACTTCCCTTGAACATATGGTGGCACAATGAATGACTTGGCAGCATTGACTTAACATGAAACAAATAAGGATAGTGATGAATATTGATGGACAAATTATGGTGAACTGACACAGAGGTTAAAATGCAAAGGTTGACTTCCCTTGAGAATAATGAATGAATTGGAAGCATTGACTCAACAAAGCATGAACACCAAGTATTATGATGTGATGGAAACCAATGGATCTCTTTGAAGGATTCGAAAGAGTATGATGACACATGGAATGAAATGATAGCCAAGGGTACTCTTATGAAGGAGACAAAAGAGTATGATGAAACATGGGATTAAAACAAGTGCCATGTTCAAGGGAAATATCAAGCTTCCATAACTGAAATACTTGACCCACTTATCAATTTTCCCCCACCCAGATAGGTGATTACCTCTTTGTTTTTTAGTGAGCTTGAGGAGGATAAAAAATGCTTGGTTAACTCATATTTTATGAGTCCCATATTAAGATGTTTAACGAACCTAAAGAAGGAAGGGTTAAGTCTTGGATCGATCCTTCCTTGTGTATATTTTACAAGTCCAAGGAATGAAAAATCGATGGTCTTTTCATATTTCTAGAGTCTGAAAAGATTCAATAAAGAAGACTCCACAATGGAATTTTCTGTAAAGTTAGTCCCCAAGGTCCGAAAAAGTGTAAAACAATGCCTAGGAGAACTCTTATAATCATTCTTGGATAGAGTATTCCTTTTTAGTAATTGGTCTAAAGAGGCTGAAAAGGGGTAAACTATCAATCCAAATATGCCATTTCTAACCTTTTAATGAGCGTCAAAGGAAATAATCTCACTCGACAATATTTTCATGTTTATAGAGTCTAAAAAGAGCTTAAAGGAGACTCTAAAGAGTTCATTTTTTTGTATATCTTTTACAATTCTGAAAAAATATAAAAGTATACTCAGTAACCTATTCTCATGTATTAACGATCATGAGAAATAATAAATACTAATATTTTTCTATAAAATACTACTATGTTACGATGGGAACGACCCTCAAATGAGGATCACTCCTAGTAGTGTGTCTCTCTAGAAATGGTTTTCCACTAGCTTGCATGATATATGCTAGTGGAATTTTTCTAGCATGATGCCTAGAGGCTGGAGACCTGCCCCCTAAGCATCATTTCCTATGGAGACTTGTCTTCTTGCCCCGTTTAGGTGGTTGGTTACTAATGGGAACATTTTCATGAGGCAAAGGAAAAGAGGGTTCAAGTACATGATTCGGAGGGATACTCGATTGGAATAGATGGGGTTCTATTCATCTTTTAATGAGCTTAACAAAGAAAATGAACTATGCTCATCGAGACTAGGTACTACCAAAGGATCAGATGATTTTGGGGATTTCTGCACTTGAGTCGAAATAATATTTAACATGGAAACCTATGGGATGGTAGGAGTAGGTAAAAGGAAAATCCCTCATGAGGGAGGAATCCTTAAGGATACCTACCCTACACTCTCAATATTACACTGTCCGAGAAAAGGGACATCATTCATAACATAATTGTGGGGATCCAGAGTTATATAGTCCATTTGGTCAACATTGATAATTTTTCCTTGATGGGGAAATCGTAAAACATGAAGCACTATAGATGTGATGGTAGTTATTGTGTAGAACCAACTACGACCAAGTAAAAAATTGTAATCCATGGGTTTCTCAACTACTTCAATATCGACTGAAATAGTATTACCCTTCAATGTCAAAGTGAAAGAATGTAAGAGTCTGTGAGGTTGGAAACCACTTCCATCAAATGCTTTCAAGGTGGTCAGAGACGAGGTAAGATTAGGATAACCTAGGGATCTCCAAAAAGGAAAATACATGACACAGGTGGAGGATCCATCTTCCAAGAAAGTAATATGGATGTTCTTTCCACCAACTGGAACTTGAATTTGGAGTGCTAAGTGGTGGGAGAGCCTCTCCGTAAAGTGATCCATATTAAACATGATCATATTTGACACCTATGGATCCATAGCTCCAATGGCTGACAACATGGTTCTATTTTGACTTGTAAAGTTTTTTAGAACATCGAGGGATGACATATCATAAGCTGCCTACACCAAATCTTCAATAATGTTGTAGTTTTGGGATGCACGGGAATTTGGATTAAATGTTGTTTTCTGAATTACGCTCTTGGGCAGGTGCAACACTACGTCATAGGTTGGCTTCTCAATATGAAAAGGATTGGAATATGGAGGAGGAGTATATGTGGAGGGACGATCAACAACTTTTCCCTTGGTCTAATCACCTAGAGGAGTGTCATAAGTTTTTTCTCCAGTTGTCACATTAACCGCCTTAAACATGTACACCTCATAGGTTCTCGTGGAAGCATCCCCATGGTGGGAATGACCTGTGTTTCCCCCTTGTGGAGGGACATGATTTTTTGCAACCAAATTTTGATGTTGAACCAGTTGGGAGGTACCCTTCATAAATTTAGCGACTTCCTCATGATGAGGGTAGTCTTTCGTGTAGTGATCTTCCTCACAGATCATACAAGGAAACTTAGCCTTCCTATTTGGTTGAGTATCGACAGTCTTTATATTATCCTACTCGTTAGAATAATTTTTGTATTTACCCTTGTTTTTCTTCTTACCCCTGGTTGTTGAGATGAAGTGTATTGGAACACATTCACCTCATAGGTTTGAGTAGGAGTGGAAGTAGTCTTGGCGTCCGAAATGAAACTTGGTTGTGGAGTATGTTTTGTTGGATTGCTTGATGGACGAGGAGCATTAGGGAGCCAAAAGAGAATTTGTAAACCAATCTGCGAGGAGTTGGTTTGGGATGGGAGCTTTAATCAACCATCTCTTCCGTATCCACTCATGAATATGATCAGATATGTGGGTGGAAGAGGATTGTCAGAGTGAGTTCAAAAGCTCAGTACTAGTCTCATATTGTATAGGTAACTGAAAAATGTGTCAGAAAAACTATGAAAAGAGAATTAAAGTCGAAAAAGGAGTTACGTGGAAGCTCAATATACCATTTTGTTGTGACACCTGTAAGTTTTCTCTGAAAAATCCTAAGACAGATGGAATCGTCCATCAAAGAGATGGAAGAACACCATAAATGAAAAGTCATAACATGATTGTTAGGATCTTCCCCTGGTTTTTCCTTAAGTTTTAGGATGTCTGATGGTAATTTGGCAGGGATGGAGGGCCAAAACAAAGCATGTTGGATGGGATTGTTGGTCAAATGTGACATATCTGGTAGATCCAACGTAGCCAAGAATGGAAGTTGTCAATTGACCTGTGTATACTGGTGATAATCATAAGGCATGGAAACACTAGTAGGCCCATATCCATGTTTCTTTGATATGGAAAAGCTATATGGTCCTCCCATATATGGTATATTCCCGATTTGTCCACCCATGTAAGGGGGTTTTCCTAGTCTTATGTCCATATAAGGTGGTTTTCCTAGTTTTCCACCCATATACTGTGACTGAACAAATGGACCTCCTACATACTGTGATTGACCTGATGGTCCCCCCATGTATTTAGGTTGAAGGGACTATTGTATTGGAATCATGGGGTTTACAGATTGAAAGGGAAAATTTCCTTGTGGGAGAATTCTCATCGGGTTGGGTTGACCCCACAAAGGGTTAGTAGTTCCTAGAAATGGATGTCCAGGATATATGCTAGTGGTATTAGGGATAGAAGGACTAGAAAGAGAAGAGTGCACCTAGGAAAGTTGATATTGTGACCATGTAGGTTTCCCCCTAGTAAACAGTTGTCCTATAGCTAAACGTTTCCCCCCAGTTGAAGGTTGGCCTCCCATTGAACATTGACATCCAATGTAGGGTGTATTAATATGTGATGGTTGATATGGAGCATTATTATCTTGTGGAACCATGGTTGTATGAATTACTTGACTATTGGCCACATGATCAATGGAACGACCAAGTAAATCACTTGGTGTGTGCATGTTCGGAAATAGAGAAGCAAGGATATTACTCAACCCATGGGAAAAGGTACATGTACATGCAAGTGGTTGAGTCGGGGTTACCTAGGTCACTGATGTTTCAGATAAAGAGGAAGCAAAATTAGTATCAAATACAGGAGTTGTGGAAAAATATAAATTCCCAAGACCTTCAGGAAAACCAAAAGATGACAAGTTCACACCAGGAGATCATGTAGCGGTTGAATTGGGTGGTAAATAGTAAGAATAATAGGCATAAAAATATATTGTAGATGGTGGATCATTGACTGATAGTCCGAGTGGATCATTAAAAATAGGCTTCATGTAAGATGCAAGGATTTCTACGAAGGTTGTGACCAGTTCCTCTACAATATGGACACTTCGAGAAGGTATAATCTCGGTCTCAAAAAATTTATCCATGATTATTCCTTCGTTAGAAAAAAAAAATTGAGGTTCCTGAGGGTCAGGTTCCATACCTTGTATACTGTGAAATATCTTATCCTAAGTATGACTATGAAAGTCAAAGAGACACAATCCTAAGAAAACTAAAATAAATCAACCAAGCAACAGTAGAATCAAGGATCTTTCATAGAGAGGATGTCAAGTTGTCAGCAAATAAATAAGAAGAAGTTACCCCAACCTCCATGTAACATCCCTTCTCAGTGAAAGAAATTATTTCTTTCATGGGATCACCCTCTAAGGGTATTGAGAGTGTGATATGACGTCTTCCCCAGGTACCATGGGAATCCCCCCACAGACACCTCTGTAGATACCTAGGAAATTCCACTAATATTACCAGCTCGCAATAATCCTTTGGGCGGGTACAGTCAACTTTCGGGACTGAACGTATGGGAAGGATATCAAAGTCTAAATCTCTTCAAGAGAAATGAATAAAAGTGTATCGATAAGACTCCTGAGGACCCCGAATAGGTTTAGGATTCACGAAACACCGATATCAAATGAAACCAGTTCTCAAGAAAAGCCCCCAATATACGCTCATTCCATTATGATTGTTCAATCTTTGGAGGGGAAATATTTGTTTCTCCTCCACACATGACCTCGTGTTTATCCCTTATGTGAGAGGGGGTTCCCAACTATGCTTATACAAAATTTGTATTTGTTCACTCACTAGTGTTCTACAATCTGCTTAGTAGTATTGGACACTTTACTCACTTTCCCTAGTCCAAAGACCCTAATCCTATTCTATTGTTGGTTTTCTAAAACCAAAAACATTTCTAGTTGATTTTATTAGTGTGTGGTTTATTTAAATGGATTTTTAATCAAAGGGTTCACAGAGATGAAGTTGATGATGTGTGAAAGACTCGACTCCAATAGAATTCAAAATAATGAGATGTGGTCCATTCTTTTTGATGAATTCTATGTATGGTAAGGATAAGAGTTATATTCTTCTTATCACAAGAAAGAACCTAAAACTATGCAAATTTCAATTTCAGGGATCAATATGATGCCAAACAGCCAAGCAAATCTTTCGAAAACTGAAATACACATGCAAAACTAGATAGTCTTCTAAATGTGTACCAAAACAAATTCCTACGGAATGAAAAAAACTACTTTGTTTGATAATGTATGCAAGGAGATATGCAGACTTTTTCTCTTATTAACTTTCAAGAGAAACAAGAGAGATCTATGTTCAACACAAATAAATACGAGGAAAAAATTAATCAAACAAAGTCCACTAAAAAATATGAGAAATGAAAGAAAACAAGTGTGACACAACTTTTTCAATCAAGGACTCAAATATGCAAAGGATAATGAAGACAAACACTCATGAAAAATAATCAAAACATGAGCAACAAAAAAAAGGGGTTGTGGTAGAAGAGAGAGTCCTAATCATCCAGAAAAGTGCGATGTTTTGGTGAAGATGAAAGGGCTCACAACCAATAAATTAATGAAAACTCAAAATAAGGAAATTAAAATGATTTATAATTTCAAGTTCTCAAGCAAGAAAAATTAGAGACAAACTAGGAGCCTCTAGGATAAAAGACTAGGAAAGCTCAAACACACAAGCAAGTTGAAAAAAGGATGAGAAAGAAAAAAAACAAAACCTATTAATAAAAGAGATGATCAAGCTCATGAAACCATATGGATCTGATCATAGAGACTCAAGAAAGAACCTCAAATAGTCAAACAGAAACTGAGAAAAATCTGAGAAAAAGAAGAAAACATGGCTCAGAAACTAGTCTGCTATAGGAGGATGCTCCTCCAGAAAGCGAGACAGAGCATCCAAAGGGTGATGGACACTCCTAAATTTCCTAGAAAAAGGTGTCTAGGACGCTCTGTGGTAGTTATATATGGGCTTCCAAGGGGTAATGGATTCTCTACATAGGTCCTAAAGGCTCAAATTTGACAAACTTTCTCAGAATAAATCACGGTTTTGATGAGTAGGGGGTGCCAAAGAAAAAGAAGAAAAGTGTAGAAAAATTCAAAGGATTCAAAGGTATAGAAACCTAATAAGAAGTAGATATTTCTCCCCAAAATGGTTTCCAATTTATCGTGGTGAAAATTATCCCCCTGTGGAAAATTTGAGTTCCCCTCACTTGGGTTTCCTACAAGTGAGACAACCTCTAACAAATGAACACTAATATCCTCCTAACTAGTTATTATATTTTCTTATGGAAGGGTTGAGAGAGAAGGGGAGAAGGTATGCATGCCTGATTTCTAATGTTTTTCTTCATCGCTCCAATGGTTGAGCTCCAATCCAAGCATCTCCCTCATGAAGTCAATCATGCAAGAGCAGAGAAACCTTCTCCTACTGCTATCTATGATTAGGTAATAGAAACCCTTCCTATCTATAACTTACACAAATTAATCAAATAGACAAGAAATGAACAATAAACTATAAGATAAATAAGCCAAGTTCTTTATATTCAATGAAAAGAAACAATTTTACAACCTCGTGATGATGAAATCCTCCAAGCTTCTTTCTTCAACCCTTGAACATGAATCCAACTCAAATTATTCACATAGAAAAATATTTGGAACTCCTTGACAAGATCATAATTTTTGTATTCTTCTCTTCCATCCCCTTTCTCACTCTAAAATGGTCCGGTTATATAGGTGCAGGAAGGGATAACCACTAAGATAAACTAGCAATGTAGTTGAGGATAAGGTGGATTAGGTTAGTATTTGATTTATATTCATGGTTATTCTTTCTCCAATATAAGATGGAAGGAGGCTTGAATCATATCTTGATGCAAACAATAAAAAAAACCTAGAACCATCTAGAACTTCCTCAAATATTCCCCCTAGATTCATGGATTTTGACCAAAACTACTTCGACATTCCCCCAAGGAGGTGTACAAGGCATTCAATATTCCCCCCCTACATGTAAAGGGGGTGTCCATGTTCAAAAAAATCCAAGACTAAGTGGAAAAGGTCATATTTTCAAGGTTTTAAAGGTATATTCTTCTTCTTGATTCTCAAGGGGATGTAATAGATCATTCTTGCATGGTGTTGAGGTGGAAACACTTAGGAAAAGTGTAACAAATAAAGTACAATAATTAGAAAAATGGACCATGGAATTTATGACACTTACGACACCAAGTAGGCTGAAGTGTGACACTTATGACACTTAGAAAAGTGTGAAAAAATGGTGTATAACACAGAGTATCATGAAGCAAGGTCTATAACATCCTTTAATTGTACCCATTGTACCTAGGGAGATCATTTCCATGTATTTTTTGGGATTTTTACCAACAACCAATAAGGGAAATGACTATATATTTGTGGTAGTTGACAAGCTTAGAAAAATGTGCATTCTCATGCCTTGTAAAACTACCATCAAGGGACAAGAAGGAGAAAAAATGTTCTTTGAATGGGTATGGGTGCACCTTGGGATACCAAGGAGCATCATCTCATATAAGGACACAAAATTTCTTAGTGCCTTGTAGACTACATTGTGAGAGAATATGGACACTAAGCTCAAGAGATCTACAACATTCCATCTACAAACAAATGGGTAGACAAGAGTAGTCAACAGGACTTTGGTGCATCATTTGAGGGGTCACAATCAGAAGAATCCAAAGACCTGGGATGAAAATATGATCTATCTAGACAGCTTGAGGGACTACAATCTAGAGAATGGGGTACACTTCCTTGGATTGTTCAAGATGATGGGGAATGAGAGGTTGTAGGTTGGAATTGTTGTTGGAGTTTGGTACCTTGTCCTAGCCTTTCCTTGTGTTGACTAAGATAACTTAGTTGAATTATCTATCCTTTTCCCCAGTGGATTCATAGCCCCAACTTAGGGGTGACCTAATTTTTATTATTTGGGTTGGTTTTCATTGATGTCAACCCTTGAAAAAAATCCGGTAGTGAATTTTGGTAGCACAAAGGTTTGGGTAATGGACCCAAGTTTGTTTGATGTATAATGGTATGAGTTTTAATATATTTGAAGGTAAGACTATTCTATATGGATGGTACATGTCATGTCATTTCCTGTGGTATGTGTAATGTCACATAACTCCTCACGGTTAGATATTTATGGCCATGTGAAGTTGGGGAACCCTCATGAGTCATCTAGAAGTCCCAAAAGGTAAAAGTAGTCAAAGTGGTTGCAAAGAAGAAATTATTTAAATAATAAAGTGAAGTGATGAGTGTAATATAAGTCAAAGTGGATACAAAATTAATTATTTAAATAATAAAGTTAATGGATAAATTACTAAGTGGACAAGTGGTTAGAAGTGGGTTAGCCCTAAAATAAGGAAAGTGGTTTAAGATGGTTAGAAGGTAGCCCCTTGAGGAAGCTACCTAAAACTATAAATAAGAGGAAAGGGTCTCTCATTTTAATTACAATTGAGCATATTGAATATATACAAGTTACTAAGGTAACCAAAGGTTATCTAAGGCGAATTTCAGAGGGAAGGTGAAGTAAAGAAGGTCGAAATTCAAGGGAGGATAAATTATTTTGATGATTCTTTCTAAGGTATGTTATTTATAGGTCATCTCACCATTTTCACAGTAACTTTTTTTCTAGAATGATTCAGACCACGAAAACTAGAGGCCGTTGAGGAAACATATCCAAGTATCTGTGATAAAACTTTCAACTTGTGGGTCATTGTATTTTTGGAGTTACACTCCGTGGAAAATAGGGTTTGTGGCTAGTCCTGAAACTAGTCTAAAACATGTGTTTTGGGTAAAAACGTCATAACCTCTTCATAACAGATCCAAATTAAGTAAGAAAAAATGTATTGGTTAGAGTACAGTCTATAGTATTTTATGTAAGAGTTTGATATCCATACAACAAATATTATGTGTGGGACACACTCTACAAGTTCGTTGTCTACAATAAGTCATAATTCAACAAGGTATGCCATTTTTTCTATAACTCATTTTATAAGAGGTTCCAAGTAGTGAAACCTAGAGAAATTGCATAAAAGACACTGAAGAACATTGTGTACTATTTTCATATCTTTATTCATTATAGGTACATAGTTATGATTATTTCAAGTTAGGGTTGTTGACTAATCTAAAATTAGTCATGTGAGACTAAAGTAAAGTTTGATGGAAATGCTAGTCTCTTGTTATTAAAGTTAAGGAAGGTTTGTAGGTATGCGATCATATGCACCAGGTCTATTACAAAGTTACAAATCATATTTGGATGATGAAATTGATGAGGGATTTTGGTTGAGGTACATGTTGGGTACATGGTTGAGACAAGTAGTTGATAAGTTGGCACATACATGAGGTGTATAGTTGATGATGTTGTTACATCTTGATGAGTCATAATTTATGTGTATTTGATGCATGATTGGTACATATTTGGTGCATGGTTGATGCACTCGTTAATGGTTTAGGTTGGTGCATGGTTGATGCACTTTTTTATGGTACAAGTTGATTACAGGTTGTTACAGGTTGTTTGGTGCAGGTTGATTGGTATAGGTTTACAACAGTATATCTCATAGTGATAGTGTGACAGTGGTTCCATAATTCTACTTATATTTTAGGGCAGTTGGATGGGGCAAGGATAGGTGGTTGTAGCCATCTTCCATTTGTAGTCGAAGAACATAGGGCCCGTAGGGATGATTTTAGTGGCTAAATTTCGCTCATGGGCTAATTTTCCATGGTTTTTCCAAAAATGAGATTCGCTATTTTAAAAATGATTCGTCCAAATTCTATAGGATAAAATTATTTTACCTTAAAAATCGCCAAAATTTTACAAAAACTATATAAAATTCTTAGAAATTTGGATATTTTTACAAAAATATCACCAATCATTTATAGTTGGCATATGAAGGATTAGTAAGATTCTCCAAGGTTTCTACATTTTAAAATAAATTTCCATCCTTAAAATCATCCCTGCATAGGGGGTTGTAGCCTCCTTCTGGTTGTAGCCAGAGAATTGGAGAGTTGGAGATTCCCTCAGGTTGTATCCTGAGAAACTAGGGGGTTGGAGCCTCCTTCCAGTTGTAGATAGAAAACAAAGAAATTTGGTGCTTCCAATGAATGTAATTACTAAACACATATAAGAAAAAGAATTATGTGGTTTTCTCCCACTTTGGGTTTCCACGTAAAAAAGCGGTTCACTATGTATGTGTGTGATTGCTCATTTGTTCATTTTTTATTTACTCTGCAACTATTGGATTATAATGGTACATTTTTATAACACTTACATCTTATGGTTAAAATGGATTAAAATTATCTATTATTGATTCACCCTCCCTCTCAGTAATCCAACAATTGGAATCAGAGAAGGTTCCTTCAGAAATCAGTTTAACCACTGAAAGGTAGATCATGGAGAGTAACGACATGTATAAAAATGGAATACCACAGTTTGATGGACATAAGTATGCATTCTGGAGCAAAAGGATGAAAACATATATACAGGCACAGGGATTTGAAATTTGGCAATCAATAGTAGATGGATACAAAGAACCAGCAGTTCCGCCAACAAGTGAAAAACCAATGAATCTCATTCAAAATGATTCCAAAGCCACAAAGGCACTTTTGAATGGTCTTGGTGAATCTGTATATACAAAATTTGTACATTGTAAATCCGCTAAATTTATTTGGTACAAACTTCAAAATATTTATGAAGGAGATTCAATATTCAAAGCAGCAAAGCTTCAAACTTACAGAGGTCAATTCGAACAACTAAAGATGAAGGAAGATGAGAATAGTGCATCTTACTTCTTACGATTCAATGAAATAGTGAATGCAATCATAGGATTGGGAGAAGAAATTGAAGAATATGTAATTGTTCAAAAGGTACTAAGATCTCTTCCTATGACATTTGATCCTAAGATATCAGCACTAGAAGAAATAGCAGATCTAGACTCAATAAGCATGGACGAACTACATGCAATATTCATAGCATATGAAATGAGAACCGAACAGGAAAATCCAGATATAAAAGAAGCGACTTTCAAAGCATCCAAAAGGTCAAAGAAAAAGGGAAATCAAAAGGAACATAGAAACAATAGTGACTTCTCAGAAGATGAAGAAGAAGTGGTCAACTTTGTCAGAAGATTGAACAAGGGAACCAACAACGGATGTAAAGGTAAGCTTCCATTGATTTGTTTTAATTGTGATGGTATTGGTAATTTTTCTAACAAATGTCCTCATAAGAAAAATAAGAGGAATGATGAATATTACTCAAATAGAAAACGGACATACAAAGGAAAAAGAACCAAAAAGAAACCTTTCAAGAAAAGCTTATGCATTGAATAAGACATCTCCTCGTCGGATGAAGATGAATTCAGTTATTGTGAGATAGAAAGAGTTATATTCATGGTAGTAGAAGACTATGATAAATAAGACACCGAATAAGAATATGAAGAGGTAAAAGTTGACTACAGAGAATAATTGTTGAGTGCCATAGAAGTTATAATAAGAGAAAAGAAGAAAAAACAGAAGCTATAAGCAGAACTAGACAAGAAAGAAGACACTCAGGAACTAGAAAAAATGATCATGAAATTGAAGTTTCAAATAGAATAATCTAAAAGAATTGAAGAAGAACTAAAAGAAAATCTAGAAGAAAGAGACAAAATCATTGGAAATTTGGAAGCAGAGATTGTCACATTGAGAAAGGATATTCGAAAGAAAAATATGCAGAATAGGTCAAAAATTTTGGATAACATTATCAACAATCAAAAGACTCATCATGAAAAGTACAGACTTGGATACAATCAGACATAAAAGGAATCAATATCCAAAACAACAAAATGATAAACATACCCAAACAGTTATGGAGAAACAATCAAAGAGAATAGGAAGACCTACAAGGTAGATTATAGGGACACTCCTCCACCGAGAAGATTCATATTTCAGAATTAAAAACCAACAAAAACAAGAAAGCCTTAGGAAGAAGAAGGATTCATAAAAGTAACTCCTTTCATAAGATATTCAACTCCCAGGTATCAAACTATCTTTTTTTTTTCTGTTATGCATGCATAATTTTGGACATAAAGTTGTAATTTGTAGAGCTAATAGGAGGAACATAAACAAATTTTAAATTCATACACAAAATAGTTATCCAAGAAGGCCTATTGAAACACAGAGAAGAAGCTACAACAAGTTTTAATCATTGAGTATTGAAGTGGAATGATACAAGTGCAACAACTTTGGACACATGGCCAAAGATTGTAGAATGACAGTCCCTCCTAGAGAACCACAATAGAAAAACAATAGTCACGAACATGAATCTTAGAAGAAAACATGGATAAGAAAACAAAATCAATATAACAATGAAGATTGCACACTCTCTCTACAAGATAAGCAGAAGAAACATGGTTGGTATGCTGAAAGTAGTTGTTCAAAACACATGACAGGTGATAAAGACATGTTTCTTACATTAAGAAAGGAAAGAGATGGATCATTCTCCTTCAGAAATGATGATTCAGCTAAAATTATTTGAAAAGGCACAGTCAGGATTGGAAACAAGAGTACCAAGGAAGAAAATTTTCTACTAGTAGAAGATATGAAACATAATATTCTAAGTGTAATTCAAATGTGTGGCCAAGGTCATAAAATTACTTTCGATTCACAAAAGTGTGAGATAAGAAAAGAAGGTTCGAGAAAATTGATTGCAACAACTGCAAGAACTTCAAGAAACATATATGTATTAAGTGAAATTGGAAATGAAAAGTGTTTTCTAGGAAAGAAAGATTAAATTTGGCTATGGCATTGAATAATGGGTCACGTACACTTTGATAACCTTGTCAAAGTCAGCAAAAAGTAAGTAGTTAGAGAAATTCCCCAGATCACGAAGCCAACCAGCACTTTATGAAAGCACTGTCAACAAGGAAAGAAAATAAAGACCAGGTTCAAATAAAAGGAATATTCAACGAAAATACCACTGGAAATTGTGCATATTGATCTAGTTGGACCAACTACAATAAAGGGTTTAAAAGGAATAAGTCAGAAGATTTTGAAAACTTCAAGGTCTACAAGGATATGGTTGAAAATGAAATGGATTCCAAAATAAAATGTTTGAGATCTGATAATGGAGGAGAGTTCACTTCAAATGGATTTATGGACTACTGCAGCAGGCATGGAATAGAAAGGTAATTCTCTATTGCTAGGACACCTCAACATAATGGATTTGTTTAAAGAAAGAAAAGGACAGTACAGGAAATGGCTCGAAAAATGATAATGGATTCCAAATTGACATATATTTTTTGGACAAATGCAGTCCACACAACAATTCACATTCAAAATAGAGTAGTGCTCATAAACGACAATGAAAAAACCCCCTACGAGCTATGGAAAGGAATACCGGCAAATGTGAAGCACTTTAGAGTATTTGGAATAAAATACTACATCAAAAGAGAATATGGAAGAATGGGAAAGTTTGGCTCTCGTGTGGACAAAGTAGTACTTGTTGGTTACTCAAGTACAAGGAAAGAATAAAAGTGTTACAATCTGAGGTTGAACAAAGTTGTGGAAAGCATCAATGTAACAATTGATGAAACAAGTGGACGAGAATTAAAGGAAGAAGAAAATGAATCAATGGAACAACTTTACGAAGAAGAAGCAAAATATGAAGAAGAAGTAGAATGGGAAGATGAAGAGGGTTAGAAAAAAGTAGAAGACCAATTTTAACAAGTGCCTCCAAACACACCTAGCAAATGAGTACAGAAGAATCATCCTTCATATCATATTATCGGAAACAAGGATGCAGGAGTTGAGACTAGAAGAAGAATCGATTCACCAGAACAAATGCACCTAGCACTCTTATCTACAATTAAACCAAAAAGTTTTGAAGAGGCCAGAAAGGATGAATTATGGAATAAGGCCATGAATGAAGAATTGGATCAAATAGAGAAGAATGAAACTTGGGAATTGGTTCCAATACCAAATAATAAGAATGTGATTGGCACAAAAGACGGTTTTTGGAAATAAATTGAATGAATATGGATAGGTTACAAGGAACAAAAATAGATTGGTATGTAAAGGATACACACAGGTTCAAGGAATTGACTTTCAAGATACATTTTCCTCAGTTTCTAGAATGGAAGCAATCTGATTTCTTTTATATTATGCATGCTCCAAGAATATTAAAGTGTATCATATGGACGTGAAATCAACTTTTTTGAATGGGGAACTTGAAGAAGAAGTCTACATCCAACAACCAGAAAGATTTCAGTTGTCAGAGAACATATATTATGTGTGTAAATTGAAGAAGGCCTTATATGGTATAAAACAGGCTCCTAGAGCATGGTACTTTAGACTGGATAAATATCTACAACAAGCAGGTTTCAGAAAAGGAAGTGCAGAAAACAACCTCTACATCAAGGTAACTCAAGATAGTATTTTAATAATTGAATTTTATGTTGATGATATTATTTTTGGAAGTAATAATGACAGGTTAAGCCAGCAATTTGCAAAGGATATACAGAATGAATTTGAAATGTCATTACTCGGAGAATTATCCTTCTTTTTGGGTCTTCAGATATTTCAAAGCAACCAAGGAATTTTTATTTCTCAAACTAAGTATATCAGAGAAATGATAAAGAAGTTTGGAATGGAAGATTGCAAACTAGTTACCACTCCTTTGCAAACCAGTTGCAAGTTGAGAAAAGATTATTATTCAAAGTATACAGACCAGAGGAAATACATGTCAATAATGGGTATCCTACTATATGTGACATCATCCAGACTAGATGTAATGCAGGAAGTTGGACAGGTGGCACAATTTTAGGAAGCACCAAAGGAATCACATGTCATAGCAGTGAAGAGGATTTTCAGATATCTCAAAGGAACATAAGAGTTTGGATTATGGTATCCAAAAGGAAATGATCTATCATGCATTTCCTACACAGATATAGATTGGGAAGGTTGCATTGATGACCGATGAAGCACCAGTGGAAAAGTGTTCTACTTGGGTGAGTGTTTAGTATCTTGGCTAAGAAAGAAACAATCATCAGTATATTTCTCTACAGCTGAAGTAGTGTATATTGCAACAGAAGGATGTTGTGCACAAGTTCTTTGGATGAAACAAACTTTGATAGATATACAAGTTTATTATGATGAGCCCATTCCAATCTATTGTGATAATACAAGAACTATCAGTGTCTCAATGAACTCGGTGATGCACTCCAAGACGAAGCACATTCCAATCAAGTATAGAGAAGAACATCATAGTTGAATATGTGGGAACAAAAGAACAAATGGAAGACATCTTTACAAAATCGCTTCCAAGGGAAGCCTTTAAGTATCTTCACCAGAGACTCGGAGTAATTTCTACTCCAAAATGAATGCTTTTGAATGCTTATCTTATATGTCTTAGATTTACACGAGGAAGCACCATAAAGAGGACAGTTTAGGTTGGGAGATCAGTTTCAGGAAGAGTTCAGTCAGGGGGAGTATCCCCAAGGACAGTTCACTTAGGGGGAGCAACCCCAGATGGAAAGATGCATTTTCCATTGATGACAAAGGGGGAGAGATTTATCATATGCAAGATAGAAATTCTTGGAGAAAGAGCATTGAGGCATGGTTCTAGGGGGAGCGATGGCATGGGGGGAGCATGAGTGATATGACTTCAATATTGCATCAGAGTGTTTCCATAAATACCATAGGGGGATACATTTAATTATTTGGTTTGGTTTTCATTGATGTCAACCCTTGAAGAATGTCTGGTAGAGAACTCTGGTATCACAAAGCTTTGGGTCATAGACCCAAGTTTTTTTGATGTATAATGGTATGAGTTTTAATATATTTTAAAGTAAGACTATTCTAGATTGATAGTACATGTCATGTCATTTCTGGTGGTATGTGGAACGTCACATAACTCCTCACGTTTAGAGATTTATGGCCATGTGAAGTTGGAGAACCCTCATGAGTCATCTAGAAGCCCCAAAAGGTCAAAGTAGTCAAAGTGGTTGCAAAGAAAAAAATATTTAAATAATAAAGTGAAGTGATGAGTGTACTATAAGTCAAAGTGGATACAAAATAAATTATTTAAATAATAAAGTTAGTGGAGAAATTACTAAGTGGAAAAGTGGTTAGAAGTGGGTTATCCCTAAAATAAGGAAAGTGGTTTAAGATG
>SNQJ01S0083304.1:26170-44707 GCA_010110895.2 Picea sitchensis
TCATATTCGTACTTAAATATGGAGGTTGGTTTCAACTTGTTAATCAGTTCCTCATATGGCTTCACTGGAAATATGATTACACATGATTACTTGTTTTTTAGGAGAGTAGAGTAGGGGTGTGTTGAATAAGCTCGTCATTTGAGCATTTCATTTTCAGTGTGTTGGTTTTGAGTAGCGTGTTTGAATAAGAGACTCTATATCCCAACAAAGGAACTCGAGTGTAGCTGCAGTTTTAAGTTTCATAATGAATAAATACAAAGAGCATGGTTGGAAGACAAAAAACAGAGGTAAGTTACAACAAGTGGGAGCATGTTTTGAGAAGTAAGGCACATGATCTATTGTTCTTAGCACCTCACAGGGAAGTGCTATCCCTGGTTGGAGCCAATGTTAAAACCTAGGTCTACACCTCTGCTATTTCCCTCCTTTATCATATACATATGTAAAGTCTACTTTTTTTTGTTTAGTTTCTTCTTCATGTTTTAATGAGTCGGTTTGAATTGTTCTTACCCTTCTATTGACTTTGCACCATTTTCTTGCTTTCTTGGAAGGATATTTCATGTTATTATTTGGGTTAATAACATATGTCATCTTGATTTATCATTACTGAGCTTATAATAGGTTGACCGAGTCTTTTTACTGCAAAAATACACTGATTGCAAGAATTCTATTGGTTGTGGAGCCTGATTATCTTCATGATTCAGAGGTCCTTGCTTTCAGCCGTGTTTATACCCCATGAAGTATTTACACCTCAGAAGTATGTACACTCTTTCACGCGGGGGAGTGCAGAGGGGGGGTACCCCCTCTGNGGGAGCGAAGCCCTCGAAGCAAAAATTGCCTTGTAAAATTATATTGTAATTTCATTGTAAATTTGGACCGTTCATTATAAGGTCGCAGATCTAACGATAGAGATTATGTTAGGGTTTTTTGCCCTAGAAGGCAACCCTCTTTTATGAGGGAAATGTATTGCGGCTATGGAGGATGGTGAATATTGTATTCTGAGAGAGGAGATTGTGAGAGAAAGAAGAGGAAGTTACAGTGGGTTTTGCTGTAGGTTGTATCCCTTCATTTTGCTGGATAATAATAAAGGAAGGACCTGACAATTTCTCTGATGGACGTAGCCCACACTGGGTGAACCACGTAAATCTGTGTCTCTCTTGTATTGTGTGTCTTATGTGTTTTGTTTCTGCATTTGTTTTATTTTATTGCTCCGCGGTCCTATTTTTCTAACAAATTCCCCTATTCTTGCAAACAACAGAAAATACACTGTTTTACGAGTTTTAACTTTCAGAAAATATTTAAAAGTTTGAATTAAGGTGTGTGCTATGAACATAAATATATATATATAAAACAAATATTAATAACATAATAATTAAATGATAATTAATAAATAATTATTATTATTATTGAAAGGACATGTCTCAAAGGACATGACTATTGGTTAAGGGCACCCCTGCGTGGGTATATAAGCGAGCCCTCATTCTCATTTGTAATCATCTTACTATTCATTCTTATACATTATATATATATTTGGTTGTATGGATTGAATTACTATATTCCATATATTTTGGCTTATTTGTGCATGACGAGGTTTATTCGTCTCAGTGTGTTGGTGCCTCACACGCGTTTGCATCTCCTTGTGCACTCAAGATCGTGTGTGTTTCCACCATTCATCATTACAAAATTCGTGCTAAGGATCATACATGTTTGTTCCAGAAGTTATTATTATTGTAGGGTTGTGTGTGTGGTTATTATTGCAGCTGATAAGCATACCTTTGATCACCACTCTCCACAGAAGCAACAATGGCAAGGTTTATGTCAGGAATTAATCAAGAGGGTAGAAAGACATGCCAACTCACTAGTCCAATCATCTCCTGAACCTCGTGAAGCTAAAACTATGCCCACTACTATGCAGATAGACAAAGCCCCCAAATCAAAGACAACCGAATAGCAGAGGAGGAGGCGGATTAGCCCAATAATATTTGTAAGGGATTTTCTGTCATCTGACACAAGCATTGAAGAATCTCCCAAGGAATAACACAACAAAAAGAGGGAAGGAAGTCAAGTCCCAGGAACACCAATCAAACCTAACAATAATACTAGGCAGAAACACAACAAAGGAGAGACCTCAAGGGTCAAACCTATTTTCCTGGAAACTGAGTACTCTTCTTATGCAGAACTAGAGCAAGATCTGGTGGACAAAAATCCATACCCTGAGCATGATTTTGAGGGTATGAGCACAAAAACAGAGCATGTCCCAACACATGTTTTAGAAGAGATCGAACCAAAGAAAAAGGGGAAAATGTTGATAGAGAATGAAATTGTAAAAGACACCTTTGATGAAAAACCCGAGAGAAAACCTAGGCTTGAGCTCAAAGGTGAGAACAAAGTGAAAATTGAGACCAAGCATAAGAATGAGGAAGTGGAAGATAACAAGCTGCAGGTGGAAAGCATCAATCAACAAAATGTTATAATGAAGCAATAAATCCATGAGCTACAACAAAATTCTCAATATCTTCAAGTGAAACATTCAAATCTACAAAGGAAGTGTCAAAAGTTGTAGAAGAAAAATCAACAGGTGCTACCCATTTACTGAAAAAAATTTGTTTTTCCCTATTTTAGTCATTGGATTTAGGTGCACCTTCCGAACAGTTGGAGGTGAATATGTGAAAACTGAAAGAGGTATTTTTTAATAACAAGCCCATGCACAAAAACCTCTCTCAAATGTTACATAAGTAGCATATTCTGAGAGAATCGAAGAGACCTTTGAGGTCATTTTTCCATAAATTCGTCATGCTTTGTTTTTCCTGTTTCTGTCATTGTTGTCCGACGTGCCTCCTGAACAAATGGAAATGATTTTTTGAAAAATGAAATAGGTTTTTGTTGGGAACGGGTCCATGCACAAAAACCTCTCTCATATTTTACACAGGTATGACGGTTTGGGAGAATCAAAGAGAGATTCAAGGCCATTTTTCCCAGAAATTCGCCAAATTCTGGGTGATTTTTGTTCTAGTGTTAAAGGTTTACTATTTTCAAGGGGAAAATGAATTTTGGGACTTATGATAGTTGATCCACCTATGTTCCATATTAGACTCCAGTTTTAGGGTACATTGGAATCCATGGATAGTCAACTTGCAGCTATTTTTGAAGACTTTGTTATGGAGCTATTTTGCTTCAATTATCAATAATGAGTTCCAGATGCACTAATTGAATTATGTTTTGGTTTAGTTAGAGGCACTGTTGCCACTTGTAAGAAGCTATTATATTTTGATAAAAATAATGTTTAATTGTTGAATTCAAATTGATGGGGAGTATGAACTGACACATCAACCCAACTCCACTCAATTTGAAGAAATACTTACACAATGTAATTAGGCAGTAACAGTTAAGTTGTATCTACAGGATTTGATTGAAATCTAAATATTGAACTTTAGAGTTGAGATCCTAGACAGGTAATCGAACCTCCTCTTGATGAGGATAAACAAATAGATCTATGAATGTAAAGGGGGTTCGTTTTTGGGAAGGAAATCAATACATCAAACTGATTGAACATGTTCTATAAATAGATTAAATCTCTCTACCTAGTGAATGTGCTCTTGATGACAATGTGTTTTATGTTCAAATCTATATGTGTTTTTTCTCTTATCTTGAATGTAATTTTTGATGTGTGAAAATTACATTTAATTTTCCTTTCAACTATTGTATAACTCATCTTTACTGATATGCAACCTGTAAAACAGTTAATGCTTTGGTGAAGACTTGTTTTTATTGCAACCTGTGGGAGTAATTGTGTTTGGATACTTGTTTAATGCCTTGAAATACTATTTTAAGACTTAAACTTTTTACAACAAATAATTCATTGAGTTGTTTGTTGTTCCCCTTTGTTGTTCCCTCTATTATGTCACTTGTCTGTCATTTGTGTGCCACTAGCCAAGGAGGACCCTCATCCACATAATTTTTCCAACCCAACCATGTTTATATCTCGGTAAAACGAACCCTCTAACTGACCAACAAAATCAAATTATATAAAAAAAAACCATTCAAAACTTGAGGTGGCCTAGCTCTTCCCTTTAGTAGTCAGGTGTAGACTTTACGGCCAACAATCTTTATCCTTGATCATGTGATTTGACAAGGACCGACAAAGACTCATAAATTCTCCTCAGATGGCCATGTGACTTGGCTAAGGAAAATGGACTAGAGCATTGATGTTCTCCATGTATTAGCATATGACACATTCTCCTCATATGGCCATGTGACTTGGCTAAGGAGAATGGTACCTTTTTATCATATGTCCATGTGACTTGGCTAAGGAGAATGACCCTGGTGTAGTCTCTATCGTTTCTCACGTGACTTGACAAAGACCAACATAGAGTCAATATGCTATGTGAGAAATGTATACATCAATTGGGTGCATGCCAGAGAATATTACATCAACCAGGCTCAAGGAAAACCTTTCTATGAAAATAAGAAATCCAAGAAGTACAAGAAGATCCATATGACCATTAAAGAAGCCCCAGGAAGCAATTGAAGAATGAGGAAGAGAAGTCGGGCCCACCAGTAAAAGACAGAAAGCAATAAAGTGAAATTGAAGACCTAGGAAGAGAAGTCGGCCCCACAAGAAAAATATAGGTGCCTGGACAAGTATAAATACAGGCTGGGTAATTTCATTGGACGTACACAATTCTCCTTCTACATTGCACACTAGAGAATTGTCGTATTTCACTATCTCTTGGAGTTTTTGGTTATCTTGGTGAATGCGCCACACTTGGAGAGGCACTAAAATTGGAGAAGCTCTCTCTTGGTTGTATCTTGGTTATTCTAATGAGATGTTATCTCTTGGAGATGCTAGGCTCGAGGAGGAAATTCTTTGTATGGTATTTTTGATCTATTGATGGTGATGTACTAGTAATATCTTGGACTGAATTCTTCGATACGAAAGGTAGATGGGTTTTCTCCCAAAGTTGGGTTTCCCAGGATAAACTCTTGTGTTCTTTTGTCTACTGTGCATGGTTTGTTAAAATTTCTCCTAAGAAGTTAAGTGTGTTCAGTATTCTTTAAATTTAGACTATTAAAAAAATAATTGCATGCATAAGGATCACTGAAAGAGTGACATCCATAGTATACACAAGATTTATCCTGAGAAACTCTTGTGGGGGAGAAAACCAACAAAGCTTCTTCAACAAGTAAAATGTCTCTCTCAAGAGAGATCTCACTAAATAGAAGATAAACCAGAAACCCTATCCAAAATAGGGTAGCGCACCACTAGACCAAGATAGTCCTCCAACAAATAACCAAAACCCTTCACGAGAACACCCTTCCTCTGTAGCTGCATCTTCTCCTCAAACTTACACACTTTTACTTGTGTTGTGTGTTATCCAAGTGAGGTGCTTAGTCTCTTATAAATACAAGTTGAGCCACCCAAAATTAGGTCAGGGCCGACTTGTACACTCTACCCTTTCTAATTTACAATTAACTTTTTCCAAGGCACAATAGGGCCGACTTTTATAAAGGCACAATAGGGTCAACTTTACAAATATAAAATAATATTATTCTTTAGGGTTTTGTCTTGGTTTAATATAATATTTGATAATAAGAATATCTTTCGAAGATACTCAATCTTCAACACTCCCTCTTACTAAGGAAGGTATTCTTCTGGCACAATCATCACGACTGTGTCTACGCTTCTGTACACTTGACCATTGAATTTTTGACTTTTCATGAATCTATATTGAAGAAGTTTTGTAACCACGTCAACATCTAGGGTCTCATCATCCAACATCCAGGGTCTCATCATCCATCCGAGCTTTATGTCATCACAGGGATTTAACTCGCCAACTCACACAAAATCTGGCATCTAGTTCATAACAAACAAGTAACTCGTCAACTCACACAAAATATGACATCTAGTTCATAAATAAATAGTAACTCGCCAGCTCACACATAAATTGGCATCTAATCCACAATGAACTAGTAACTCGTCATCTCACACAGAATCTGACATCTAGTTCATAAAGAACTAGTAACTCCCCAACTCACATAGAATCTGACATCTAGTTCACAAGGAACTAGTAACCTCTAGTTGGCACACCAGTCAACTGGTCCACAATGACCAGGAATATAATCACAAGGATTAGGAAATGTAGTGCACACACACTACCCATCTAGCCCAAGGCTAGGAAACACCTCCAACCACACAGGTTGGCCCACCAACTTGAAAAACTGGGTAACTAACTAGCCCCGAAGGCATGGCATATGCTGGTCTTGTGCGAGGTCATGCTGACTGGTGCCACAGTTAGTAACGTGCCCATGAATGACTACCCACTGCTACTTCCACATGCTAAATCTGTTTCCCTAGAATTACATATGTAACTCATCACTCCCTCTAACTAGGGATGTCCTTTTGGACCACACCAAGCTCGTCTTTGAAGTACACAAACTTCACTCTTGACAGAGGCTTGGTCAACATGCCTACTATATTTTCATCTGTAGCAACATACTGGAGTTTCACTGCTCCCTTCTGTACCATATCTATGATATAATGATACATGATCTCGATATGCTTGGACTTGTCATGAAACACTAGGCTCTCTTTCAACTTCACAAAACTATGGTTGTCACACCAGATACAAGTTGTCTATAACTTGAGATCAAACAATCCTACAAGAAGCTTCCAAAGCCACATTGCTTCATTGCTAGATGAACACGCAACTATATATTATTCCCCAGTCGTACTGAGTGCCACACTAGTCTACTTCCTACTGAACCATGAGATATTAGTTGATCCCATATTGAAACAACATCCAGATGTACTCTTCCGGTCTGCAACACTACCAGACCAATATGAATCAGTAAAGTCTTGTAGGCCTGTCTCACGATTTGAAACATATCCGAGTCCATAATCAATTGTACCTTTCAGGTACCTCATCACATGTTTTGCTACAATCAAGTGAACACGTCTTGGCTCAACCATATATTGACTCAATGTGTTCACCACAAAACATATATTTGGCCTCGTGTTCATTAAGTACATCAATGAAACAATCATATGTCTATATATGGTGGCATCCATTGTCTCTGAAGATGTATCACTCAATAAATTCAGATTTGTCACCATCGGTGTAGGCATGGCCTTACAATCCATCATTCTGAATCTCTTCAGAATATCAATGGAATATTTTCCTTGGTTAAGGAAAATCTCATTTGGTCTCTGCCATACCTCTAGACCTAAGAAATAATGCATCATGCCTAGGTATTTCATCTTGAATTCTGCAACAAGCTTCCTCTTACTATCAATGATGATATTCTCGTCTCCTGTTAGAAACATGTCATCCACATATAATAATAGGATCACTGGTCCACCATCCACAACCTTGAAGTACAGGTTGGAATCTTCTTTACTCTTGGTAAAGCCCAAGCTCATCAGGAAACTGTCAATTCTACCATACCATGCTCTGGGTGCTTTCTGTAATCCATACACGACTTTCTTCAATCTGCACACGTGTATGACTGTCATGTGTCTCAAAACCTTGTGGCTGATCCACATACACTTCCTCTTCTATTATACCATTTAGAAAATTTGTTTTCATTTCCATCTGGTGTACCTTCCATTTCTTTACTGCAACTATCGCAAGTATAGCTCTAATTGAAGTGTATCTTGCCACATGAGCAAATGTCTCCTCATAATCTATTCCTTCTTTCTGGGAGAAACCACGTGCCACACACCTTGCCTTGTACTTCTCGATACTTCCATTTGCTGAATGTTTCGTCTTGTAAATCCACTTGGAACTTACCACTGTCTTCTCTTTCGGTCTCAGAACCACATCCCAAACATCATTCTTTACAATGGATTGGTACTCTTCAATCATGGCATCCTTCCATTCTTTGTTGTCTGCATCCTCTTCATAACTAGTAGGCTCAACATCAATAATGTCACTTAACAATGCCAAATAACTAGAGTATGGTCATGGTCTCTTGCTTTCTCTGAAGGCTTCATCTAGAGCACCATACTTCTCTGCATCCTGAATAATTTCTCGAGCCCGAGCTGGTCTTCTCTTCTTAATATTCATATGTCAGGATGAGTCTGCATGTTTCTGTGGTTCTTCCATATCATGATCTTCTAGTACAACATCATCCCCTGCATCTGTATCTGTGACTCTGAGAGTTTCAAGCTCCTCATCATGGATCTCATCTATATGGTGTTTCCTTGATCTACTAAAGGTTGCATCCTCATCAATTGTGACATCTCTGCTAGTCTCAATCTGTTGGTGACTAGGGATGTAAACACTGTATGCCTTCGATCTATCAATGTATCCAACAAATATACTCTTCTTGCTTGAAGGGTCCAACTTTGATCTCTTTTCCTTGGGGACATGCACATATACTAGACAACCAAATATCCTTAGGTGGCTGACCTCTCGATTTTCTCCTGTAAATATTTCTTCTGGTGTCTTGTTCCAAAGTACACGATGGGGACTTATATTCTTCACATATACTGCAGTCTGTGCTGTTTGTTCCCACATGTGCATTGGTAAGTCTAGATCATGAATCATGGCCTTCATAACTTCCATGATTGTACGGTTCTTTCTTTCTGCCACACCATTCTATTGAGTATTGTAGGGAGTAGAGAGCTCCCTTTTAATCCCAACTTCCTTGCAGAATGCCTTGAATTCATTTGATTTGAATTCTCCTCCATTATCTGACCTTAATATCTTTATCTTCTTTTTAGATAGGTTTTCAACAAGTACCTTGAATTCTTTGAACTTGTTGAATACTTCACGTTTAGATTTCAAAAAGTAAACCCAAGTTTTACATGAAAAACCATCAATAAATGAAACATAGTATTCATACCTACTAAGTGAAGTGGATGACATCGGTACACACACGTCTGAATGTATAATGTCCAAGGCTCCTTTGGCTTTGCTATCATTGCTTGGAAATGGTTTCTTCACGTTTTTTCCTTGTGTGCATCCCTTTCATATACCTTCATGGTTCACTTGGATTTCTAGCAAACCTGTCACCATCTTGCTCACGATTGGTAGTTCTTTGTCATGCATGTGAGAAAATATTCTATGCCATAACTCACTTGGAGTAGCTGTACTGTGCACTAATGATAAAACTGAATGTCCCTTTAACTTGTATAGGCCTCCTTCTTGGAAACCAATCACTACAACATCATCAATAGATTTTCCACTTGGCCACATGAGGACTTCACCATCAATGAAAGAAACTTTGAATCATTTCTCATCCAAAGATGAGATAGAAAGGAGATTCGTCTTAAAACTAGGTACATACAAAACATCCTTCATCTTCATAAGCTTTCCAGAATCCAATTTGTAAGATTCTTCTCCTACTCCTTTAATGGGATATTGATAGTCATCACCAAGCTTCACCTTGTGGGGTGAATCTTTCTAAACTAATGCTGAGAGAGAATCCTTGTAACCTGTCATGTGCTTAGAAGAACTACTATCAATAAGCCATGTGTCACTTCCATGAGTGATTGTACTTGTAAGAGTTGATATCAATACATATTCTTCACTTGAGTCTTCTTCTTTGGTTTTCTCATGATCAGATTCATCATCTTTTGCGGCATGAGCATGATGTCTTTTATACTTTCCTTTTCTGACCTAACCTTCAGAGTTGGGACCGTTTATTGCAATGTGTCCCATCTTCTGATAGATGTAGCATCTATAATTTGAGAAATCCTTCTTAAAATTATGTGTCTTTTGTAATCCACGAGGCTTCTTGTGTGAGCGAGCTTCCTTCTTGCACTTTCCTTTTTTTGTTTGAGTTGCTAGAGCTTGATTTTCCTCATCGCCTAGTTTCTCTTCTCTTGCTACCAATCTAGATTCTTTCCGAGTACAATCATCCCATAGTCTGCTAAACCTTGTTAGCCTTCTTCTCGAACATATACCCTGAATGAATGATTCCCAAGATCTTGAGAGACCATTCAATGTGATCATTACCAATTTAACTTCTTCGATTGTGTCTCCAATGGATTTGAGTTGTTCTTTGATTTGAGACACCCTTGCGAAATAGGATTGGATAGTTTCTGAACTTTGCATCTTCACATTCTTGAGTTGTGTCCTCAAGGTCATCTTTCGATTGATATTATTTCCTTCATACAATCGCTATAAGGCATCAAACATTTCCTTGGGAATTGCCAATGATGAGACATGATGGATCAAATGATCCTTGATAGAATTGACAATGATTATTTTTGCCTTAACCAGGTTCTTTATGTGATTTTTCTTTTCCTCATCTTCGTCTGGTTCTGGAACTTCTTCTTTGATGAAATCTTCTAGATCATTATCTTCTAGAATGAGCATCACTCTATACTGCCATACTTGGCAGCTATCGACACCCTCAAGCTTCTCATCAAGCTTAGTATTGGGAGCCATCTTTTCCTTGAATGGAAATATAATGAGAAAAATAAAAACTTTTCAAAGAAATATTTTGTACTTACTAGAGAGTGTTATGCCAAGGTGAACAATTCCAACTTCAATCCACAGTTGCCAAGACGTCTTGATCTAGGGTTTATGAGGAAACCCTTATTTATCAAAATGTGAATTTTGGAATTTTTCTCCGAGGGAAAGGCATGCCCTCCTTAGACAAGCTCCTTGGTGGTTTTACTTTGACCAACGCCCTCCAGAAAGTGGGAGAAATCTCCTTCTAGGGTTTTGTGAAGTTGTCGACAATTGCAATAGTTGCAGCACCAGTTGCAGTTTTCAAAACTTCGTCAAACTGAGAATCTAAAACCAAAGAAAGATGTGTTAGGGTTAGAAGAGTCTTTCTAAGGTCTTGAATTCCCCAACAAGTTCTTCTAGACTGTGAAAATGGCTTCTTTCAGGACAACTCTGATTCCATGTTAAAATTTATCTTAAGCAGTTAAGTGTGTTCAATATTCTTTAACTTGAGACTATTAAAAAAATAATTGCATGCATAAGTATCACTGAAAGAGAGACATCCACAATATACACAAGATTCATCTTGGGAAACCCTTGCAGGGGAGAAAACCCAACAAAGCTTCTTCAATATAGATTCTTCAACAAGTACAATGTCTCTCTCAAGAGAGATCTCACTAAACAAAAGATAAACTAGAAATCCTAACCATAATAGGGTAGCGCACCACTAGACCAAGATAGTCTTCCAACAGATAACCAAAATCCTTCACTAGAACACCCTTCCTCTATAGTTGTGTCTCCTCCTCAGACTTGCACACTTTTACTTGTGTGAGAGATCTTGTGTTGTGTGTTATCCAAGTGAGGTGCCTAGCCTCTTATAAATACAAGTTGAGCCAACCATAATTAGGTCAGGGCCGACTTGTACACTTTACCCTTTCTAATTTACAATTGAATTTTGTCGAGGCACAATAGGGCCAACTTTTACAGAGGCACAATAGAGATGACTTTACAAATATAACATAATATTATTCTTTAGGGTTTTGTCTTGGTTTAATAAAATATTTGATAATAAGAATATCTTCCGAAGCTACTCAAACTTCAACATGGTTAATATTTCTAGATCTTGTTATTTCCGCTGCATTGTTATAGTTGATATTTTCATTGTATAATTATTCTATGATAATTGTGGTATGAAAGAAAACTTTGTTTTGAAATCATAAGGCAATAACTATCAGATTTGAGAATCAGAAAAATCAACACCAATAAATAGAACTATGATGAAATGCATCACTTTGAATATGGTTCCGACAAATTAGACATCCCAATCACTTGTTGCAACACAAAAGAAGCAAATTCTATAAAAAGACGAACAATCAAACAATTTTTACAAATTTGCAAAGGTGGGACACTTGAAGTCTAGGTACTTTTTCTTCATTGCAAAAATCAAGAAAGTTGGACAGACATTGAGTTTCAAAGATAAGAATGACATAAAGCCCTTTAATCTTGTTTAAATCCAAGTTGTCAACTTTCTAATTATAAAAATATTTTTGAAATTTAAGGCAAGCCCTCAAAGTTCAAGAGCACCCTTGATCTTTGTAAGAATGATCTTCAATTGACAATCATTGTATTTTCATATTAGATATAAAGCATTGAAAAGGGACATATTCAAGTCTTAAAAGATACAAAGAATGATGATATTACAAAACAAGAACTTGCAAAATGAATCATTGTGGTGTTGATATTTGTTTCACTAGTTACTATTATTTTTCTTTCCATTTTGAAACAAATGATTTAGAGCTTTTCCTTTGCGTTATGTAGTATTTGATGTCAATTGCATAGTGTCTTGCTTTGATCTAACTATTTTTTAAGAGGATAGATTTGTTGAATTTTAATCAGTACAAGAGGCCCTAAAAATAGAAAAATGTTACCTTCGAAATCTACTTTCCTTGACCATTTTTAGGCTATGACAAGTACAGTCTCAATATCAATTTGCATTCCAAAAAAAAAGCATTAATTGTACACTATGGAATTCACAAGCTCTATTTCCTTGTGTTTCTTCTTTAGACCATGGTGGATGTTCCTAAAATTTATGATATATCGAATTAGCTAAGATACGATCATTGTATTAATGTTCAACATTAGGATATTTATGTATTATAATGTATGTTTATAAAATCCTATGCCTCCAACTATCCATTGTGTTGTGTTTTGTCCCTTTAAGAATTAGCCTAATCAATCTTGCATTCATGTATTCCTCCATATGCCATGTTTCTAATGCCACACGTTTTTAGGATGTCATCTCCAATCACAAGCCACGTGGCTAAGTAAAATTTAAACCTATCAAGGAAACCCATCCAGTTGGTGATATGTGCTTAGCCATGATATGAAGAAATTGGAACAACTCTTGTTTTTATAGTGGCCCTAACAAGGAACAATGCTACTAATGAACTACTTGATACACATATAATCAATGTGATAATATCTATAAACAAAATGGTTTTGAAAGTGGTTTTGTAACATATATTTGGTTTGGCCTTTGTCTTCAATGAGATATTTATCATCACATTTAGGATGAAGATTCACTTAAGAGGTATATTTTCAATGTAAGTACTAGAAATACATTTTCTTAGCATCACTCCCTTTCTTATCCCAATATATCACTTCCCTAATATGTGCCCCATTTGATCTATAATCTTGAGAAACACAAATTTGATGCCCAATACTCCCAACTTGAATTTTTTTTCCAAATTTAAAAGATATTCTCCTAATTTTTCCAGGCTTAACTAATATGATTTTAGGGATTTATTTCTAATCCCTAAGAAAATCCACTTGTCCTTTGAACAACTTCCCACCACAAGATCAAACCTAAAAGGGTATATGGGTGAGGGACACGATGTTATACATGCAAAATTGTCTAAATGCACTATTGTGATTCCAAAAGTAAATCATTCAATTCATAAGGAAAAGCAGATGCATAGGCAATATTGTTTTAATAAATGGAACGATGCATATGGGAAGGTGATCTGATCATGTTTTTGAATTCTTCACTAAAACAACTCACCTATAATTGCTTGCAAAAGTGATCATGTGCAAGTTTGCATAAAATCTGTTTAGATGTGCTTGAGCTTCAACTGAACCAAAATAATGATTATATCAAGTATCCCACCTACCTTCGAGATATTTTTCATTAAGACTAATATTGGAAATTCCAAGAATAAACTTACAATGAGTGCAATGTTTTGATGCCAAAACCAAAATTCAAAACTTTTTGGGTGAGGACCAAAGGGAGTGATCACTTGTTTGGTTAGTAAATGTTCTTGTAACTTAGAGTGTCTTCTTGGTATCTGCCCATTTTGGACCTCTATGATGCTTTTTTTAGATGCTCTACTCCATCACTTGGAGTATAAAAGGATTAACAAGATGGGATTGAGTTTCTGGTTTCTTTTGTAGATGTCTCTAAAGATTAATTAGGGCAATACAATGTGCATGAAGATGAATGAATCAATTATCATATTTAGAATAAGATTGTTGTTTGAGCATTTGGGGCAATGTTTTGAGATTGTACTGAAAGTAATATCTATCTCATTTATAATAAGAAGGTTTCAAAAATTATATTCTTGTATAGAATTTCTTAGCATACATGATGCATAGCAATAAGTTGTGAGTGGATGATGTGAAATTTAGACAACTTTTGACAACTCATGAAAAGTTTCTTTGGGGCTGAAAATGCATTATATATTCCATTACTGAAAGCTAGAGGATAGTCGTGCAAGTGTTTCTCCCTACATAGGTGAGAAGGGAAAGCATGCTTGAATTCATTACATCCTCAAGATAATTGTTCATGAAATGTTTCTCACTTGTTTCAAATTTATGAATATAAATCATTTAAATATTTTAAACTCTTAATGATATTATCCCTATGATGAGATTTCTTCCATATTAACACTCTCCTACTGAAACACTCTCGGCATTTTCAATATCAGGTTTTCAGTTTTGTTTCTTTGGATAAATTTTGTATTAGCTTTTCCTTGCTACTAGTTATTATTTTTCTTCTAAACTAGAAGTTGCATATCTATTATGATTTCAAATATTTTTAGTAAGACTCTAAAACTAGTTTAACATAGAGGTAATTATGAAGTTTTTGTTGTAATCATTGTACACACTTTTAATATAAATGCTCTTTTCTAGTATAGGGACTATTGTTGTGGGTACCTCCTCCTTTTGACAATATTAAGGATTAGTACATGGCTATGTCCATAAAAGTTTCCTACTAAAAGTATTAGTTGCCTAAAATGTTTTCTTTTAACACTCAAAACCGGTTAACTTCATTTTCTTTTGAATTACTTTTGTGCTAATAGTTCAACATATCCTGAATGTGTGAGAAAATAATTTCTTGTCAATTCATTGTCAATGGCACATATGTTTCTCACCTCTAGCTGATGATGGGATGCATTGTTGGTGTTAAGGTGATTAATATGTTCTTGAAAGTCAAAGTCTATTGTGGAGTTTATGGCATTTGAATGTGATTAAGGCATTGACATTGTGGTGTTTTTTGTTATTTAGCACATGACTTTTGGATGTTTCTACAAGTACTAAACTAAATGAGAAGAAAAGAGAGATTTTTTTGTAGAATTGTAGGATGTATGTGAACACAAGCACTACAAAGGTTGCAATTATTATTTTACTCACAAATTAATGGTGAGAGTTAATTCTTTTTTCATTTTCAGAGATAATGGATTACCTTGTGAATGTAACATTCATGACATAAGTTTGGTAATTTTAAAGTATCACTAAGTTGAATGAAAATTTTCGAAAATTGTAAAGTTTGATTCTCATTTTGATCTAGGAAACAGGGATTTGAAGCATGAGGAGCTACAAAGAAGAGGTTCTAGATGTTGAAAGATGTAAAGGGAGAATTCATGCTAGGTGTTTTCACTACATTGATGAGTTTTAATGGCATTGGAAAGTCAATTCTCATAGGTGTTATATTTGGAAGAAAAATGTGAGGTTATATTGAGGGAGATATACATATCTCTATCTTTCCAAAAGTACATCAGACATTTACAATCAAATTCCAACAACACCCTCCACAGTATAATACAATCATATCTTGGACTTATATCTTTCTCATATATTGGACCTATCTTTCCCCGCGATTTCAATTTAGTATATGTTTATGTTATTCTTTCACATCATTATTTATGCACTCATGCATGTATTCATAGTATATTAGGTTATTTTGGGAACTAAATCTATTTTGAAATGGTAACTTGGACTTGTTCACAGATCCAAATTGAAATGAGATTTTGAAATGGGATCAAATGGGTACTTGTATATTTGTTGGGATTGTGGGAACAAGTATGCCACAAGAAAATGAAAAAGCCCATTCAATTTGATTGGATATAATTGTTGAGTGACAAACAAACTTGCAAGCAATTGAAAAATTAAATCCGTAAGATTGGATATACACTGTAACAACATCCCTTGGATTTGTCTTCATGCTACATATAATAGTTAGATTATGTATTCATGATGTAGATGTAGATGAAGCAAGGAAAAACATATATTTTTTTTGATGGGGAGGGAATTAAGAGCTAAATTAAAGAAAAAAAAATAGATAATTTTAAAATGCTCTCCTATGATAGATCTTCTAAAGTTAAGGAAAGAAAAAAGATTTAAAAAAAATATTAATAAAGGATAAACATTTTATTTTTTATATTAATTTTAAGATATATATATATTTTAATTTTATAAATTATATATATGTATATTTTTTTCTTTATAAACTATATATATTTTCAATATTAATAATTACAAAATATCTTTTATAATCTTATAATATTATATTTCATTAACCAGTAGTAATTCATGTAAATCTTCTAATATTATATTTTATTAACCATTAGTAATACATGGTAGTTCATGTAATTGATAATAATTCTGAAAAATAAAAATCATTATATAACATCTTCACATTCCTAAAAGATTAAATATAAAATAATAATTTAAAGATAAAAAAATAATAATTTAATCTTTTAAAATAATAATTTAAAGATAAAAAAATAATAATTTAAAGTACTGTTATACATAATATAAGCATTATATGAGATCTTCGCATTCACATTTCCTACAGTCACTAAGATTATATATAAAATAATAATTTAAAATACTATTATGCATAAAGGATATAATTATTTAAATATATCTTTCGAACAAGAGTTTTTGTCTTAGAACTTAAAATATCATTCATAAAAGATAGAGGGATGAGTTTTTATTAGTATAATATAGTATGATATATGAAGCTTTATTACTTCATATTAATATATTTTAATTGTATAAATAATAAAATTAGTAAATTAAAATTATCTTTTTAATAAGTTTTAATTTTATTTTTAATATGTAAATTAAATTGATTTTTTCTTTTACAAGAAGTTAAATTGCAAATGGTAGTATTTGGTTGTGTATGAAACTAAGTTTAAATCCCACTTGATTTAACTTGGATGACCATAAGAGATACTAACTTTTTTCTAGATATTATCTAGGTTGAAACTAGTTTTTGGTCTTGAAGTGAGACCTAAAACTGTTTTGGTTAAGAGCTTGTTTTTTTCGGACATAAGGAAACAAGTTAATGGCCCAAGACCTAAAGGCATTTAGCAAAAGCGAAAGTCTGACCCCTTACAAACCACCCACTGGTCATTTCAGGTGGCGTAGTTTTCCTTGGTGATGAATCAATCCCCATTCGCTAATAGCAACCAATAATGACTATCCTCACTACCAATTAACCATAGTTGCACGCGAACCACTCCCAACATTTCCAGCATCTCTGAAATTCATTCCCGACATTCTGAGAGCTTGAGAATTGGTAGGAAACGTCCCCAATTGATTGGGAACTGTTTTGGGAATTTGAGAACTTTTTGGGAACTTCATCATCAAAGAAATATGAGCTTGAGAACGATTTTCCTAAATAGCGAGATTTAAATTAAAATTATATTAAATTAAAATGTAAATATTTTTATTCCATTATTACAAATATATAATTTATTATAAATATTTTCATTATATTTATTTAAAATATCACTTTAAATTAAAATTATATTAAATTAAAATGTAAATATTTTTATTCCATTATTACAAATATATAATTTATTATAAATATTTTCATTATATTTATTTAAAATATCACTATAAAATAAAGTCTCAATTACACTAAATATTATTTTAAAAAGTATAGGTAACAAAACTTAATACTACTCACTTTATAGTTGTGGATATGAATTTTTTTTAATGCATGTATGTTTTCCTTCAAGCCCAACTAAATATGAAAGTTGAATAAATCAATACCCTATCCATTTGTTGTTACTATCAACCAACCATATTATTGACTTTTATTGTATTTTCATATTATAAGAGTAATACTATTTAGCTTTTTCCAATTAGAATAAGAATAATGCTTCAAATTTACAAAAATATTTGAAGTTTATATATGTAGAGTTTAATTTTAAAAAGATGTTAAAATTTTATATATGTATTTTCAATTTTATTTCTCGTTTTCTAATAGAATCTTTATGGATATTAAAGTTTCAATATTTTGTTAAATATATTTATATAATTATTAGTACAAATTAAATGAGTAATTTAGATATTGTAGTTGTTACAGTAGGAGCAACCTTATCCTAAATTGACCTTTAATTTTATTGAAATAAGATTTAAAATGTATTATTATTTAGATACATTGTATTCTAAAATATTTTTTTATATTTTTTAATATATATTATTATCTCTCCCAATTGTATGTTTCTTGCAAATTAGGGAAAGAATAATTCCCACTTTTGTGAAACTCATGCAACATAACAATTAACCACTCACATACAAATTACTACAAGTTTTTTTTATATTGTGATGTCCCGCTCCCAAGAGTAGGCCAACAGGGAGTGACTTAGTAGTCTATGTGTTCCCGTAGACTATAGTCAGGCACAAACAAAGAACAAAATGGAGAAATAAGGGTGATTTGGTAGCTAAACGATGAATTAAGCCAAAAAGCATAGGAAAAGTCACTTAAGCTTAAGTCAACGAAGAATTAGAACAAAAAGGTGCTAAAGGGGGACTTAATTAATTAATTATTCACCTTAGGAGGAAAAAC
>SNQJ01S0083304.1:44757-56060 GCA_010110895.2 Picea sitchensis
ATATATCACTTTTAAGTTTTATCTTTCATGAATATTTTCCAATGGGAAAGGTAAGCTTATAATTATGGAGTAACCACTTTTATTGTGAAAAACGTTGAGCATACGACGGTCTATCCATCCATTGTCAGCACTCTGATCAATCTTAAATCTCACTGTTGTCATCCTACCACAATGAACACATTATGACGCGTACATTGTATTCCTGCTTATAGACTAGATTTGGCAACACTTAGAAGACCTACGGATCATCTCTCATACAATCGTTGCCTTACATATCTTCGTGCTTCATCCTTTCTCCTTCATGTTCATTTGGGAATTGATATGACACTTTCTGTTTGAAGCTGTTAAATTCGAAGGGTTAAATCAACTTGGAGAAATCCTTCAGGAAAATATCTGCTCATGAGCTTCAGTCCTTTTGAAACCTGCTCATCAGCTCCTGTCTTTTTGAGTTCTCTGCCTAATTAAATTAGATGTGTGTATGGTATTGAAGGTTGTTAAAAGTACTCTCGTGGGCTATAGTCATATTTTTCACTGATAAGGTATTCGATGATGCAAGTGTGCACACTGTAGATTCATTTTGGAAATGCTCATTTTCCTTCCCATTAAAGTGTTTTCAAAATGAGATACATTTCTGGTATTTAATGATTTCATGTGTAGGTTCTTCGAGCAACGACAGGGCATCCCTATTGCTCCAGCGTTCAGCGTCAACTTCTTTTGTGGGTCCTTTGAAATCTCCTCTGGCATGACCATCTCCAATACTCAGCGCTCTGACTGCTATAATTGATTAACCACGTAAAAATCTTATCTGTGTCCTTGGGTATCACTACAGACATCTCTGTATTCTACCTGCTGTATCGTTCATTAACTTATCAGTCGATTCAAAACAAGAGCAGCAAGAAGAGAAAGACATGTAATAGTGACTTCCTTAGATTCTATAGCCAAGGGACTAATCGATACATACCTATCATGGAAATTGTAAACCCAATGAGAATGGCCCTACTTTCATAGGTACTTCTTCAGTGTGAATGAACAAGTGAAGTTATATATGTTTGTAATGGGCTCGTTTGATTTTACACAAACCAACCAGAATTGCACAGATAAAACATTTTACTAGAAGTAAGCAGTATAGTGGTGCCCTTTTTGTTTTACAGCAAAAGAATGCAGATCATCAAGGCTTTAGAAGCTATTGGTTCAAGTACTTCACCAATAGCACGTGTTACTGGGTTGAAAATTACTGCATCACCACTATTGACTTGCAACAATTGTTACAATGATCTTGTTATAACTTTCTCCTTTAAAATAAAATAGCTACATATATAAAACCCGTGTATGTCATCAGATTCTATGTGAATGGGATCTATATTATTTTCACTAAAGAGTAATGTCTTGTGTGCGTCAGTGTAGGCAAGGGACACTGTACTCGTAACCAACTAAGAACTCTACGTATACTAATTAGAGTTCTCTGGGATAAACATGCTATGAATTCTATGTATATTCGATATGGAGTCTCGTTTTATTCACAATGGTGGTCACTGTTTTATTTCCTTCGTAAGACAAGCAGAAAACATAGTGTTTTATTAGGCTAATTAAATTCATTCAGACGCAGACAATATTAAAATTTGAAAAGTAAAACAGGGCACAGTTAACAAGCTTTTATCCATATGTACGAAAAATTCTCCAAGTTGAGATTATAATTATTTCAAAATCGATCTCTGAATCACAACTGAAACAATCTATAGTTGAACCATATTGCAATCTAAATAGCAAATGGGAGGCACAATAACTGTCTTTTTCCTGGATAGGTATGAAAATTTCAACCTTGGGGAGAGTAATATTGTTTGAATAGTGCCAGTGGGTTGTCTGAATGGTACGTTGCTCCTATCTAGCATGTTTTCTTGTCCCCCGGTTTCTTCCCATAACATCAACCTTGGAAAGCTGTGATATTGTGATGTCCCGCTCCCAAGAGTAGGCCAGCAGGGAGTGACTTAGTAGTCTATGTGTTCCCGTAGACTATAGTCAGGCACAAACAAAGAACAAAATGGAGAAATAAGGGTGATTTGGTAGCTAAACGATGAATTAAGCCAAAAAGCGTAGGAAAAGTCACTTAAGCTTAAGTCAACGAAGAATTAGAACAAAAAGGTGCTAAAGGGGGACTTAATTAATTAATTATTCACCTTAGGAGGAAAAACGCCTAGCTTAAGTGAGGTCAATGGTGAATTAGATCGGGAAGAGTATAAAGGGAGGAATTCGACCTAATTCCTCATTATGCATTGTTATGATTTGATGTTGAGAGTTCCCAGAGGAGGAAGAGATTTGACGTCTACTGTTTTGTGGATTTTTGGAGGAAAACACCACCATTGATAGGTTTCGGTGTTGAGAGACACACCCTAGCCCATTGGAGATACCATCCAGGCATTTTATCATGCTATTCAGAAGTATCCAGTTGCAGTGTTGCGCAACTCAGCGAGTGAGGGCGCAAGGTCAGATAGAGGGGTTGTGTAGTTGCACGAGATCAGAGCTCGGATTGAAGTTTCCTTCTGACCCAGTTGAGATCCAGCTAGGGCGCATAGATTGAGACACTTCCCATCGGATTCAGATGGTGGAATCCTTCAGAGCGCATCATTCAACCATCTAGGGCACAACTCTTTTGGAAGGAAAGTTGGGGTTATAGACAGAGCATCAGAGCAGATCTGAGGAAACCCTTCCGACCGAGTTCTGCATTTGTCAGGGCGAACGTTTTGAGTCCTATATCAGCCGATTCCGTTGGTGGAATCATTTAGATGCATCCAGAGAGCCCAGGAGGTGTGCAGAGCCCCAGGGGATGAGATCCGGAGCATCAGAGGACAGATCTGCCATCCGACAGTCACCAAGATCAGTCTAGAGGCCAGGGCGCTTCTATTGGGATAGTTTCCAGCTCATTCCGACGGGTATAGCCTTCTGGACGAGTTTTCCAGTTTATAACGGTTACCGTGCTTCTCTGGAACCGCCGATTTTGCTGATCTATCCGTGCATGCATCAAATCTGCCTTCATCTTCTGATCACATGTATTTTATGTTATTTGCTTGTATTCCAATGACGATCAATGAGATCTAACTGATGATTATCTTCTACATTTCCAGTATTTCATTGTATTTCCATGCTTGAATCTCATAATACATATTATCGGGCGGTTGATGTTCATTATTTCTGCATGCATCATATATATATTGTTTAAACCATAATGTATAACATGCACATGCAACAACCACAAACATCTCAAGCACATAACTAAAACGCATCCAGAAACGCCCAGAGTATCATATCTGAACATAAAACGCATCCAGAAACCCCCAGAGTATCAGATCTAAAGATAAAACGCATCCAGAAACCCCTAGAGTATCAGATCTGTGAGACAAAACACTAGATCCATAGTAGATATCCAGATCAGTTGGATCAGGGATATTTCAGTGATATCAGATCTTTAGTCTTGCCAGGCTATGACTAAAGACGATGAGTACAGCAGAAGACCCAGATGGTCGTGAACACGTAGGTGATGAATATGTCACTTACAACAGGTGCAAGGAAAGAAGGCCTAGGTCTGACTTTCCTCCTTTCCCTCTTAGTTCAGAGGAAGAGGAAGAGGCACACATAGAAGCAGAGAGAAGAACAGAGCATGAGGCTGAGCACGACGCAGAGAGGATGCTAGGAGACAGATATGAGCAACCAGAGGGCAGTGGTAAGGCCCCCATGGAACCATAGGCAACCTTCATGCAGGTTATCAGTGATATGTTAGCTAGTCAGCGGACCATGTTTTAGTCCTTGGCTTAGGTGGCTGATAGATTGGCTATGGTGGGCATCCCGGGCACACAAGCCCCACATGCAACACATGGGAACTCAGGGGAAGGCAGTAGACCCCAGTCACCCACTCACACATACACCTATGCGAGTAGGATTCCCCGACATTTGTTTCCCAGTTTCCAGAGGGCACCCCTAGTAGCAGAACAGATGCCGATAGCACAAATACCGCCTACTCATGCAGAGGACATTGCAGAGTATCAGAGGGAGTATGCAGCGTTGGGCCGTGACTTCCATCAGGACATGACCCTAGTCGAGTATTGTGGACTTACACTTAGGAACCGCCCCAGAGAGCCACAGAGACGAGGGTCGCCGCAGCAGCAACAGGGGCATAACATTGATTTCATCCGAAAAGTTGGTAAATTCACCATACCGTCTTTCGACGAATCGTCCAAATGCACTACTTACAGAAGCTAGACACCTACCACAAGCTCAACCAGATGACCGAGACAAAGGCCATTGATTTCACTACCTTCCACTTGGAGGGTGAGGCACACAAGTGGTGGTATCATGGATTGGTGACATTGGGCCAAAGTCGCATCACCTCCTACAGAGAGTTCACAGAGAGACTCATGGACAGATTTGACAGGAGGGGTCCAGAGATCCAATTCAGAGATCTAGTCCAGTTGAGACAAAATGGCACAACAGAGGCATTCATCTCAGAGTTTCAACGGGTAGCAGTGGCAATGATAGATATATCCGAGCCCCGCCTGATCATGTTATTCACATAAGGGCTCACAGAACCCTTGAGAGGATGGGTGAAGGCATACCAGCCTCACACCTTGCAGGATGCCATCCTACGCACTAGAGATTTGGTAGACTGCATGCCAAAAACTAAACCCTTTGCCAAACCCTTTGTACCACAGAGAGACAGGGATCAAAAGAATCCTCAAAGGGAATGGAAGGGTAAGCCCAAGATGGATGATGACACGAGATGAGAGTTGATGAGGAAGAAACTTTGCTTCTCTTGCAGAGACCCTTGGGTCCCAGGGCATAGATGCATGGGAAAGGGACAAATCCACTACATTGAAGTGGAATCAGGTAGTGAGGAGGAGGATAAGGATATCGGGGCACAGGCAAACAATGATTCAGAGGATGAGACCACTCATGAGCTAGAGCAGTAGCCGAAGAAACCTCAGATACCGGCAGGGGCCCAGCCCAAGGAGGAGACAAAACCTCGTAGAGAGATGAAAGGGGGAGCCATAGCCACCCTTTCAGGAGTATTGAGGTACAACACTCTCAGGCTCAAGGGCCTTGTACAGGGGCAACACATGACCGCTTTAGTTGATGGTGGGGCCACCCACAACTTCATAGATGCGTCCTTAGTAGCCAGGAGGGGGTTACGCACTAAGGAGTTTGAGGGATTTCACGTAGAAGTGGCATATGGATACACGATGACATGTTTGGACATGATCCTAGACCTAGAGGTCAAACTAGGCAACTACACCTTGACAAACACTTTCTATGTAGTTGACCTGTCAGATACAGATGCAGTATTGGGGGTACAGTGGTTATATTCATTAGGGGAGATTGGGTCAACTATTAGACGTTGACCATGAGCTTCAGAGATGCCAGTGGATCAAGAGTGGTATCGAGAGGCATGTTTACAGGAGCACCACGAGCAGTATCGACAAAACGGATGGAGAGGATCTTCCGTCACGGTGATGTGGCCTATGCAGCAGAGTGTTTAATCACCACACAAAAGGATTCAGAGGGCAGAGAACAATACCATCCACAGATCAGAGAGATTCTGAGCCAGTATGAGCTAGTGTTTGGGCCGATACCACCAAATAGAGGATTTGAGCACACGATCAAGTTGGAGGCAGGAGCTACACCAGTGATCACTACGCCTTATAGGCATCCCAAGAGGTTCAAGGACGAGATTGAGAAAGAAATCAAAGAGTTTCTTGCGATGGGGCATATCAGGCCCAACACGAGTCCTTTTGCCTCTTCAGTCGTTCTGGTACTGAAGAAGGATGGCACATTGCGAATGTGCATTGATTACAGAGCTCTCAACAAGAAAACGATAAAGAATAGGTACCCCATTCCATAGATGAGTTGATGGACGAGTTGCATGGGGCAGTTTTCTTCACCAAGATCAATCTGCGATCCGGGTATCATCAGATCAGCATCAGGGAGAAGGATATAGACAAGACCGCATTTAGGTGCCACTTCGGACATTTTGAGTTCTTGGTCATGCCATTTGGGTTGACCAATGCACCGACCACCTTCCAGTGTTGCATAAACCACATCTTCAGAGGACAGTTGAGGAAATACCTTTTGGTGTTCTTCGATGATATATTGATATACAGTGGGACGTGGGATGAACATTTGGCACATTTGGAGGAGGTCTTGAGCATTATGCAGGCACAGTTATTATATGCCAAGGAATCCAAATGTCAGTTTGGCATGAGAGAACTACTGTACTTGGGGCATATCATCAGTGAGCAAGGAGTACATATTCATCAAGAGAAGATCAAGAACCTCACAGAGTTGAAGGGGTTCTTTGGGTTATGCAGTTACTACAGGCGGTTCGTCAAGGGATTTTCACAGTTGGGAGCACCACTCACAGACTTGACCAAGAAGGGTGATTTTCATTGGACAGAGGAGTCACAATAGACATTTGACAAAATGAAGGAGGTTATGAGCACATGCCCTGTTCTAGCCCTTCCATACTTCTCGCAGCCGTTTGTCTTAGAGTGCGACGCATCAGGGGTGGGGATTGGAGCATTTTTTATGCAGGGGGGCCACCCCATTGTGTTTGAGAACAAAAAGCTCAAAGAGTCAGAGAGACTCTATCCTATTTACGACAAGGAAATGCTAGCGATCATGCATGCCCTGACCAAATTCAAGTAGTATTTGGTAGGCAACAAATTTGTAGTGAAGACTGATCATAGCAGTCTCAAGTATTTCCTAGATCAGAAAGACCTCAGTGAGAGACAACAGAAGTGGATCTCAAAGATCCAAGCCTTTGACTTTGACATTAAGTATGTCAAGGGAAAAGGGAATATCGTAGTAGATGCCTTGTCGAGGAGGCCAGCAAGATGTTCGATGATAGACATTTGTACAGATTGGAAAGCTCATTTGTTGGTGGAGTACTCCAAAAACAAATTTGCTTGTGAGGTGATGGATGGACAGGTGGTTGATGATATATACCGGGTTCTTGATGACGTCATTTTCTACAAGGACTAGATCTACTTAGTTCCAGAATCTACCCTATCTCNTGTGAGGTGATGGATGGACAGGTGGTTGATGATATATACCGGGTTCTTGATGACGTCATTTTCTACAAGGACTAGATCTACTTAGTTCCAGAATCTACCCTGAAGGGGAAAATTATGAAGGTGTGTCATGATTCTCCTACAACAGGGCATCAGGGGTACTTCAAAACATATAGGCAGATCATGGAGAGATTCTCATGGAAGGGTCTCAAGGATGATGTGCTGAAACACATTCTGGAGTGCACGACTTGTCAGCATAACAAGTCCGAGCAGACACACCCCGCAGGGTTGCTATAGCCTCTACCCATTCCAAAGCAAAAATGGGAGAGCATTTCTATGGATTTCATTACAGGCCTTCCTCGAGTGCAGGGTAGGGATTGTATATTTGTGGTGGTTGACAGGTTGACCAAGTTTGCACATTTCTTTTCCATACCCATAGACTACAAGGCCATACAGGTAACACATTTTTTTTTTAGAGAGGTATTCCGGTTGCATGGTTTACCCAGGAAGATAGTCAGTGATAGAGATGGGTGCTTCATCAACGCGTTTTGGCAGGAGATTTTCAGGTTGACAGGCACAAAGCTAGCTACGAGTACCAGCTACCACCCACAGACAGATGGACAGACAAAGATCATTAATAAATCGATGGAGGGGTATTTGAGGAACTATGTGGGGGGGCAACAACGCACATGGGTGAGTATTGCTACAACACAACTTACCATATGTCTATCATGATGTCACTGTTCAGGGCATTGTATGGATACGATGCACCCTCCTTTGTGGAGACTGTGTTTGGGGACAACATGGTCCCGGGGGCCAAAGACTGGGTGGAGGAGAGTCATAGGATTCTGCAGGCAGTGAGCGAGAACTTGCAGACGACTCAAAACCAGCAGAAGATCTATGCAAACCGACACAGAGTCGAACGCATTTTTGAGGTAGGGGATTTGGTTTTTCTACGATTACAACCATACAGTCAGTCCTCCTTGAAGATGAGCGAAGCAGAGAAGCCGAGGCCGAAGTTTTATGGGCCATACAGAGTCATCAGGAGGATAGGCGAGGTTGCATACGAGCTAGAGCTACTGGAGGGTAGCAAGATTCATAACGTCTTTCACGTCTCTTGCCTTAAAAAGGCCGTGGGACAATAGATTAGTATTTCTGAGGAGTTGCCACCCTTGGATGAGGAGGGCCAGTTGGAGCTAGTGCAGGAGGAGGTACTAGAGCAGAGAGAGCGCAGATTGAGGAGCAGGGTCATCAGGGAGTGCTTGGTTAGATGGAGGGGTCTTCCAGTGGGGGATGCCACATGGGAGGGAGAGCGTATTTTGCAGCACCCAAGATTGATGTTGCTTGAAGACAAGCAGTCTCGAGAAGGGAGGACTGTGATGTCCCGTTCCCAAGAGTAGGCCAGAAGGGAGTGATTTAGTAGTCTATGTGTTCCCGTAGACTATAGTCATGCACAAATAGGGAACAAAAGGGAGAAATAAGGGTGATTTGGTGGCTAAACGATGAATTAAGCCAAAAAGCATAGGAAAACTAAGAATTAGAACAAAAATGTGCTAAAGGGGGACTTAATTAATTAATTATTCACCTTAGGAAGAAAAGTGCCTAGCTCAAGTGAGGTCAATGGTGAATTAGATTGGGAAGAGTATAAAGGGAGGAATTCGACCTAATTCCTCATTATGCATTGTTATGATTTGAGGTTGAGAGTTCCCAGAGGAGGATGAGATTCGACTTCTACTGTTTTGTGGATTTCTGGAGGAAACCACCACCATTGATAGGTTTCGGTGTTGAGAGACACACCCTAGCCCATCAGAGATACCATCCAGGTATTTCACCATGCTATTTAGGAGTATCCAGTTGCAGTGTTGCACAGCTCAGCCAATGAGGGCGCAAGGTCAGATAGAGGGGTTGTGTAGCTGCACGAGATCAGAGCTCGGATTGCAGTTTCCTTCCGACCCAGTTGAGATCCAACCAGGGCACATATATTGAGACACTTCCCATCAGATTCGGATGGTGGAATCCTTCAAAGCGCATCATTCAACCATCTAGGGCGCAACTCTTTTGGAAGGACAGTTGGGGTTATAGACGGAGCATCAGAGCAGATCTGGGGAAACCCTTCCGACCCATTTCCGCATTTGTCGGGGTGAACGTTTTGTGTCCTATATCAGCCGATTCTGTTGGTGGAATCATTTAGACACATCCAGAGAGCCTAGAAGGTGCGCAGACCCCTAGGGGACGAGATCCGGAGCATCAGAGGATAGCTCTGCCATTCAATAGTCTTCAGGATCAGTCTAGAGCCCAGGGCGCTTCTATTGGGACAATTTCCAGCTCATTCCGATGGGTATAGCCTTCCAGACGAGTTTTCCAGTTTGTAGCAGTTACCGTGCTTCTTCGGAACCGCTGATTTTGTCGATCTATCCGTGCATGCATCAGATCTTCCTTCATCTTCTGATCACGGGTATTTTATGTTATTTGTTTGTATTCCAATGATGATCCATGAGATCTAACTGATGACTATCTTCTACATTTCCGGTATTTCATTGTATTTCCATGCTTGAATCTCATAATACATATTATTGGGTAGTTGATGTTCATTATTTCTGCATGCATCATATTTATACTGTTTAAACCATAATGTATAACATGCACATGCAACAACCACAAACATCTCAAGAACATAACTAAAACGCATCGAGAAACCCCCAAAGTATCATATCTGAATATAAAACGCATCGAGAAACCCCCAGAGTATTAGATCTGTGAGACAAAACATTAGATCAGTAGTAGATATCCAGATCAACTAGATCAGGGATATTTCAGATATCTCGATATATGTAAAGGAAATTTCAGGAGATGGTTTTCTTCTGCATAAAAAAGCTCTATTATATTTGGAATTCTTGATTGGTTCGGGCATAGTTACCAGAATCGAGCTGGAATCGGTAAAATCGGTCGGTCCGACCGGTTCTCAACCCCCACCGATCTAAACCGCCCCTGACTGGTTCCGTATGGAACCGGGTTTTTTGCTCGAACCGGTTGGTATCGATTGGAAAAGGTAGGGGGAAATTAGTTTTTCTTTTAAATTTAGGGTTGGGGGCATGCATGGGAAGCTTCTAGAATTGTCTAAAGCCCTTAATAAAGCTATAAAGGCAACCCCACCCCCTCTCTTTCACTCACACTACTCATTTGGCTTCTCTTGAGTTTGTGAGCTAAGGGTTTTTCTTGAGTTTAGAGAGCTGATTGCAGGGCTGATTTGGAAAGGTTGCTAGGTTAATTTGGAGAGGTGATTGTTGGGCTCATTTGGAGAGTTCTTTTGCTAAGTTTCTTGGAGCAGATTTGGAGCTTGTTTTCAAGGTATGTAAACTATGCACTTATTCCCAAAAACCATAGTGATTACTCTCCTTAAAATTGTTGTTTTTTTCGAAAAAATTATTGTTGTTTTCTCCTAGCAATTAAAAAAACATAGGGTTTTTATTTGCAGATTTTTATTTGTTTCCATGGCTCCTAAAGAAAAGAGGGATCCAACATGGATTCATTGTCAATTGATTGATGGGGTAATGGTTTGTAATTATTGCCAAAAGGAGGTTGGTGGGGGAGGTATTCATAGGATCAAACAACATTTAGCCAATGCAAGGGGGAATATAAAACCATGCTTGGTAGTTTCTAATGAACTAAAAGCTGAGATGCAGGGCCTTCTTGATGGCTTTCAAGCAGATAAAGCCAAGAATAAGAAAGTTAAAAAAGAGGTGGGGAGAAGTAGTGGTGGAACTCGATTTGATAGTGATCTTCAAGATAGAATGCCTAGTTTTGAGGAATCCTCTGCTTTCCCAATCCCTGGGCGTGATCCTTATACCAATCCTAGGGAAGAAGTAGAACATGTTGGTGGAAGTGGTGCTGGTGCATCAACATCCAAAAGGCCTCGTGGTAACCTTGACTCATTTTTTTACCCCACACTACCCCTGGTTCTCAACCCACTATTGATGCCAAATGGAAGAAGATAGAAAGGGAGGTTGTTTGGGAATGCATTGCTAGGTGGTGGTATTATGCAGACATACCTTTCAATGCTGCAATGTATGTTTATTATCAACCTATGTTGGATGTTGTCTCTTCATGTGGATTGGGCTTCAAGGGACCTAGTTATGAGGATATTAGGGGGAATCTGTTAAAAAATGAAGTTGAAAGAGTAAAGGAATACCTCAGAGTTCAAGGAGTCATGGTCTAAAATAAGGTGCACAATTATGTCTGATGGATGGA
>SNQJ01S0083305.1:0-34822 GCA_010110895.2 Picea sitchensis
AAATGCGCATATACGGAAGAGAGATTTACGGAAGCCAAAATGTGCATATACGGAAGCTCTCTTCCATATATGCGCATTTTGGCTTCCGTAAATGCGCATTTTGGCTTCTGTATGTGCACATTTTTTGCTTCTGTAAATACGCATATACAGAAGCTCTCTTCCGTATATGTGCATCTACGGAAGCCATAATGCACATATACGGAAGCTCTCTTCCGTATATGCACATTTTGGCTTTCGTAAATGCGCATATACGGAAGAGAGCTTTCGTATATGCACATTTTGGCTTACGTATATACACATTTACGGAAGCCAAAATGCGCATATATGGAAGCTATCTTCCATATATGTGCATTTACGAAAGCCAAAATGTGCATATACAGAAGTTATACAAAACATAGTTTCCGTATATGTGCATTTTGGCTTCCATAAATGTGCATATACAGAATCTCTATATGCGCATTCTATCTTCCGTATATGCGCATTTTGGCTTCCGTAAATGCACATTTTGGCTTCCGTAAATGCGCATATACGGAAGCTCTCTTCTGCCAAAAAGCACATATATAGAAGAGAAAGTTATGGAAGCCAAAAATGTGCATATACAGAAGCTCTCTTCCATATATGCGCATTTTGGCTTCCATAAATGCACATTTTGGTTTCCATAAATGCGCGCATATACAGAAGCTCTCTTCTATATATGCACATTTTGTCTTTCGTATATGCACATTTACAGAAGATCTCTTCCATATATAGAGCTTCTGTATATGCACATTTTGGCTTTTGTAAATGTGCATATACAGAAGCCAAAATGAAAATATACAGAAGCTCTCTTCCGTATCTGCGCATTTTGGCTTCTGTATATGCACATTTTTTTCTTCCGTAAATGCGCATACACGGAAGCCAAAATGCACATATATGGAAGAGAGCTTTCGTAAATGCACATTTTGGCTTTCATATATGTGCATTTAAGGAATCCAAAATGAACATATATGGAAGCTATCTTCCGTATATGCGCATTCTATCTTCCGTACATGTGCATTTTGGCTTCTGTAAATGCACATATATAGAAGCTCTATATATGGAAGAGAGCTTCCATATATGCGCATTTTGGCTTCTATAAATGCGCATATACTGAAGGCAAAATGTACATTTATGGAAGAGATCTTCCATAAATGCGCATGTTTCCTTCCGTAAATGCACATTTTGTCTTATGTATATGCACATTTACGAAAGATCTCTTCCGTATATAAAGCTTCCATATATGCACATTTTTTTCTTTCGTAAATGTGCATATACAAAATCCAAAATGCACATATACGGAAGCTCTCTTCCATATATGCGCATTTTGGCTTCCGTATATGCACTTTTTTTCCTTCCGTAAATGTGCATATACGGAAGCCAAAATGCACATATACGAAAGCTCTCTTCTGTATATGCGCATTTTGTCTTCCGTATATTCGCATATATGGAAGAGAGCTTCCGTATATGTGCATTTTGGCTTCTGTATATGCACATTTACGGAAGACCAAACACGCATATACAAAATCTCTATATATGGAAGAGAGCTTCCGTAAATGTGCATTATGGCTTCCGTAAATATGCATATACGGAAGAGAGATTCTATATATGTGCATTTATGGAAGGAAATAATGCGCATATACGGAAGCCAAAATGCACATTTACGGAAGCTATCTTCCGTATATGCGCATTCTATCTTCTGTATATGTGTATTTTCGCTTCCATAAATGCGCATATATGGAAGCGAAAATGTGCATATAAGGAAGATCTATATACGAAAGAAATCTTTCGTATATGCACATTTTGTCTTCCATAAATGCGCATATACGGAAGACAAAATGTACATATATGGAAGAGAGCTTCCATAAATGCGTATTTTTGTTTTTCGTAAATGCGCATTTTTTCCTTCCGTAAATGCGCATATACGGAAGCTCTCTTCCATATATGCACATTTTTTCTTCCGTATATGCACATTTTGGCTTCTGTAAATCTCTCTTCCGTATATGCACATTTTGCTTACGTAAATGCGCATATATGGAAGCCAAAATGTGCATATAAGGAAGACAAAATTTTCACATATAGAAGATAGCTTCTGTATATGTGCATTTATGGAAGGAAAAAATGTGCATTGGAACTACGCGCTTTGGAACTATGAACTATGGAACTATGGCCTATGGAACTACGCCTCTGGAACTACGACCTCTGGAAATACGCACTTTGGAACTACGCCCTTTGGAACTATGACCTCTGGAACTACGCCCTCTGGAACTATGACCTCTGGAACTATGCCCTCTAGAACTATGACCTGTGGAATTGTGACATGTGGAACTAGGACCTGTGGAACTACGCCCTTTGGAACTATGACCTCTGGAACTACACCCTTTGTAACTATCACATGTGGAACTATGCCCTCTGGAAATACGCCCTCTAGAACTACGCCCTTTGGAACTATGACCTGTGGAACTACGCCCTCTGGAATTACACCTCTGGAACTATGACCTCTGGAACTACGCCCTCTGGAACTATGCCCTTTGGTACTATGACCTGTGGAGCTAAGCCCTTTGGAACTATGAACTGTGGAACTATGCCCTTTAGAATTAGGCCCTCTGGAACTATGACCTGTGGAATTGTGACCTCTAGAACTACGCCCTGTGGATAGCCTAACATTCTGCTTACTGTCTTTTTATTTCTGCAGGAGTTGTTTACCGATAGAATGGAGACATCGAAAAATGTGCTAGAATGGGAAATGAGTGAGCTACTTAGACATCCCCATGTAATTCAAAGATTGTGGGAGGAAATTGAATTTGTAGTTGTTCAACATGGTAAAGTAAAGGAGTTGAATCTGGAAAACATGGTATACCTACAATATGTGGTGAAACAAACGCTACAATTATACCCATCATTGCGGCTAGCGCTTCCCCATGCGTCTTTATAGGATGTCACTGTGGGAAAGTACTATATACCTAAGAAAACAATGGTAATCATAAACTTGTGGGCTATATGAAGGGATCCTATTGTGTGGGGGGAAGATGCTTCAAAATTCAAGCTAGAGAGATTTCTGCGGGTGGAAGAACATGGTATGGATTTATCAGGAGGTCAATCAGACTTCATAATGCTTCCATTCGAGACAGGAAAGAGAAGATTCCTAGGATACGCCATGGCTATTCTTACGATTGAGTTTGCATTGGATCAGTTGTTGCATACTTTTGATTAGAGAGTTGCAGGCGATCCATCACGGCTGGATATGAAGGAATCATGTGAAACCATGATGCCAAGGCAAGCTCCACTATTTTCTTATCCAAGATTGAGGCGACCTTGTTTCATTTAGAAACCCCTAAACTATCTATCTGTGTACAATGTAAGGGAGGGGGAAGCTTCACACATAATATATTTTATAGAATCGTTAAAGTTGAATATCAACCATGGGGAGTGAGGGTAGACTGTTGTTTGCTTTTGCCTACAAACTTGCCAAATTGTTAGTCATGCCTAATAACTTGATATTTGAGAGGAATCAAGATTAGGGTGTTGGGGCTCCTACATTTGGTGATTTCATTGACAATATATTTCTACGAGATGATTATTGGCACGGTTTGCATTGATATGGGAAACACCAAAGACATAAACATTTATCTAGGGTTCAAACAAGGGAACCTAATCTACCCTACACTCTATGTGCTATATTGATGAATTAGGTGAGTTTGATTTAAAATATGTAGGTGATATAGGTGGTTACCTTCTCATAGCAATTGGAATTTTTATTTTATTGTTTTCATGAAACTTTTTTCTTTTTTTTATCTTGTGTAGCTTTGGCCTCCAAAATCAAACAAATTCTTTCTACTCAATTATGATGAACATTCTTACATGTTAACCTTAGTAAAATAGTATGAACTTTAATATGTTTGAAAATGAGGCATTCAATATTTTTTTTTTGTATAAATAACAAGTGGACCAAGTGGCAACAAGGTGTACTCTTGCTTTGTGAAACTTGGAAAATCCTTTGAAACAATCCCTAGGCACTTATTATTTGAGAAGCTTAAGGTGTTGAATATTTCTATATTGGGCGATTTGATTTGTAATGTATTTATATGTTGTGATTATTGTCACGATTTGGATGAAAATGGGCAACATAGAAGACATCCACAACAATATAGGGTTCAAAGAAGCATGCTTACAAACCCCAAACCCTATTCTCGTTTTTCATAGAAAAATTATTCTCTTATATTTGTATTATTTTTTTTCATACATATAATTTTTTTAAGCAAGCATCTAATAGTCTCAAAGAAAGAAACTTTTAGATATTTTGGCATGCTTGACTTCTGAATGTTGTGTGACATTTAACTAGATTAACTTACATGGGTGCTATCTATAATACTATCTAACATAAGAGGTAGCTACACCTATTATTTGATCTTTTTAAGAGAATAAATCAATCAATGACATCCATTACATTGGGGTCTACTAGGTGGCATCCTATGTATATTTTGGATGATATGTGAATTGGAAATATATTCTATATTGAATACATAAATACAATAGATGCATTGGAAATCTATTCAATATTGAATATATATAAATACAAACAATATGTTTACAATGTGGAATCAACTATTCATTTCTTTAAATTATGAACACCACAATCATTGATGTGAAACTTTTTACAAACTAACACATATGTTGATAACAGAAGGAATTATATGAAATCATCTTGACAAGAGATATTAAATCTTTATATGTGTGTATTAGGCATTTTTATAGGGTAACACCTAGGTTGTAAGAATACAAACATATTGTGCTTATAGGAGTTCTTCCTATCAAAATAAATAATATTGTTGTACAAAGTTCCATAATCCTCATGCATGAGGTATGACAGTGGGAAAGATTCTGCAACAAGTGCACAAATGTTGGAAACTATCACTTATGAATCATGAGGAGACATGGGAACACTATCGAATCATAGAAACCACACATAGGAGATAATTAGATATTCACAAAAATGACACAATAAACTATATAGAAAACTAGTCATTTATGTGTGTGTTGGTGTGTGTGTAATCAATGAAGCATGGAGATATGATTTCATGCTAACCTCTTCCATGAAACTGTCCCATGTACAAGGGCCAAAATCAAGTTTACCAAAGAGAGTTGGTTCTCTTAATTGTTTTTCTTCTTTAAATAAATTTAGAAGTCAAATTGAATGATACAACAAGGATTTTGAATCCTTCTTTGTAACATAGATATAAGTTGTTTTGATTTCTAAGATAAATTGTAGGATCTAATGTAGAATAAAGTGCTCGATCCAAATATAGTGGATCTGAAAAACATAAATTGATTGTTTTTAATCCCATAGAGGCTCTTGTGTTCATTGGTTGAGATTTGAGATTAGGGAGCTTGCAATGGAGATAAAATTGATAAATCTTTTATTATCAATAGAAGAAATTGAAGGTTTATTTGGAAACTCTTACCCTTGGAGCCGAATGTGTATGTCTATTTGATCCCTTACTATGAGTTATCTGAGTTTTATTTATAGATTAACACCGGGAGCTCATCCAATCTACTGTGGAATGAACTGTAAGTGTATTTTGTGGTTTAATTTGGAAAATCAAAGTTATGTTCTCAATATAAATTCTATGTCAAATATTTCTCTGTCGGAATTGTTATATCCGAAAATCGTGTGGTTTAGAATCGATCTAGGGCTAAGATCAACGATCGTAATCCATTGTGGAGAAGGTGGCCCCTATACATGGGTCGATGGTGGCCCCTATACATGATAGTTTCATGGAAGAGGTTAGCATGAAATCATATCTCCATGCTTCATTGATTACACACACACCAACACACACATAAATGACTAGTTTTCTATATAGTTTATTGTGTCATTTTTGCATAAATGACCAGTTTTCTATATAGTTTATTGTGTCATTTTTGTGAATATCTAATTATCTCTTATGTGTGGTTTCTATGATTCGATAGTGTTCCCATGTCTCCTCATGATTCATAAGTGATAGTTTCCAACATTTGTGCACTTGTTGCAGAATCTTTCCCACTGTCATACCTCATGCATGACGATTATGGAACTTTGTACAACAATATTATTTATCTTGATAGGAGGAACTCCTATAAGCACAATATGTTTGTATTCTTACAACCTAGGTGTTACCCTGCTTATAAAATGCCTAATAAACCATATAAATATTTAATAATTTTGTCAAGATGATTTCATATAATTCCTTCCATTAGCAACATATGTGTTAGTTTGTAAAAAGTTTCACATGAATGATTGTAAAATTGGTAATTTAAAGAAATGGAATAGTTGATTCACATTGTAAACATATTATTTGTATTTATATATATTCAATATTGGATAGATGTCCAATGCATCTATTGTATTTATGTATTCAATATAGAATATATTTCCAATTCACATATCATCCAAAATCTACATAGGATGCCACCTAGTAGACCCTAATGCAATGGATGTCATTGATTGATTTATTCTCTTAAAAAGATGAAATAATAGGTGTAGCTACCTCTTATGTTAGATAGCATTATAGATAGCACCCATGTAAGTTAATCTAGTTAAATGTCACACAACATTCGGAAATCAAGCATGCCAAAATATCTAAAAGTTTCTTTCATTGAGACTATTAGATGCTTGCTTAAAAAAATTATATGTATGAAAAAAATAATACAAATATAAGAGAACAATTTTGCTATGAAAAACGAGCATAGGGTTTGGGGTTTGTAAGCATGCTTGTTTGAACCCTATATCGTTGTGGATGTCTTCTATGTTGCCCATTTTCATCCAAATCGTGACAATAATCACAACATATAGATACATTACAAATCAAATCGCCCAATATATAAATATTCAACACCTTAAGCTTCTCAAATAATAAGTGCCTAGGGATTGTTTCAAAGGATTTTCCAAATTTCACAAAGAAAGAGTACACCTTGTTGCCACTTGGTCCACTTGTTATTTATACAAAAAAAATATTGAATGCCTCATTTTCAAACATATTAAAGGTCATACTATTTTACTAAGGTTAACCTGCAAGAATGTTCATCATAAATTGAGTAGAAAGAATTTGTTTGATTTTGGAGGCCAAAGCTACACAAGATAACAAAAAAAAGTTTCATGAAAAAATAAAATAAAAATTCCAATTGCTATGAGAAGGCAACCACCTATATCACCTACATAATTTAAATCAAACTCACCTAATTCATCAATATAGTGCATATGGTGTAGGGTAGATTAGGTTCCCTGTTTGAACCCTAGATAAATGTTTATGCCTTTGGTGTTTCCCATATCAATGCAAACCATGCCAATAATCATCTCATAGAAATATATTGTCAATGAAATCACCAAATCTAGGAGCCCCAACACCCTAATCTTGATTCCTCTCAAATATCAAGTTATTAGGCATGACTAACAATTTGGCAAGTTCGTAGGAAAAAAAAATAGCAGCCTACCCTCACTCCCCATGGTTGATATTCAACTTTAAAGATTATATAAAATATATTGTGTCTGAAGCTTCCCCCTCCCTTACATTGTACACAAATAGATAGTTTAGGGGTTTCTAAAGGCAACAAGGTCGCCTCAATCTTGGATAAGAAAATAGTGGAGCTTTCCTTGGCATCATGGTTTCACATGATTCCTTCATATCCAACCATGATGGATCACCTTCAACTCTCCAATCAAAAGTATGCAACAACCGAGCCAGTGCATACTCAATCAGAAGAATAGCCATGGCATATCCTAGGAATCTTCTCCTTCCTATCTCGAATGGAAGCATTATGAAGTCTAATTGACCTCCTAATAAATCCATACCATGTTCTTCCACCCGCAGAAATCTCTCCAACTTGAATTATGAAGCATCTTCCCCCCACACAATAGGATCCCTTCATATAGCCCACAAGTTTATGATTACCATTTTTTTCTTAGGTATATAGTACTTGCCCATAGTGACATCCTATACAGACGCATGGGGAAGTGCTAGTTGCAACGATGGGTATAATTGTAGCATCTGTTTCACCACATATTGTAGGTATACCATATTTCTTCCAGATTCAACTCCTTTACTTTACCATGTTGAACAACTATAGATTCAATTTCCTCCCACAATATTTGAATTACATGGGGATGTCTGAGTAGCTCACTCATTTCCCATTTTAGCACATTTTTCAATGTCTCCATTCTATCGTAAACAACTCCTGCAGAAATAAAAAGAAAACAAGCAGAATGTTAGGCTATCCATGGTAGTCTGCAGGTCACAATCCCATTGTGTCATAGTTCCAGGGCCTAATTCTAGAGGGCTTAGTTCCATGTCATAGTTCCAGTGGGCTTAGTTCCACAAAAGTCATAGTGTACCAAAGGGCATAGTTCCAGAGGGCTGAAGTTCTAGAGGTCATAGTTCCAGAGGCTGCAGAACGTAGGTCGAAGTTCCAAAAGTCATGAAGTTCCAAAGGGCTTATTCTAGAGGGCGAAGTTCCAGAGGGGCATAGTTCCGTGAGGGCATAGTTCCACATGTGATAGTTGGCAAGGGTGTAGTTCAGAGGGTGTAGGGGTTCCAAAGGTCATAGTTCCAAAGGGCGAGGTTCACTGCGTCCTAGTTCCATGTCACAATTCCACAAGTCATAGTTCTAGAGGCAAAGGTTCCAGGTCATAGTTCCAGAGGGATGAAGTTCCAGAGGTCATAGTTCCAAAGGGCTGAAGTTACAAAGCAGGGTGTATTTCCAGAGGCTGTAGTTCCAGGTACATGAAGTTCCCAGAGGCCATAGTCTCCCAGGGGTCATAGTTCCAGCACGAAGTTCCAATGCACATTTTTTCTTTCCATAAATGCACATATACGTAGTTATCTTCTATATATGAAATTTTGTCTTCCTTTGTATGCATATTTGTTTCTATATGCATTTACGTAAGCAAAATGTGCATATATGGAAGAAGAGAGATTACGTAGCCAAAAATGTGCATTATACGAGTTTCTTCCCAGATATGATTTTGATTCTCGTGAAATGCGATTTATATATATTTACGAATAAAATGTGCATATATGAGTTGAAAAAATGTGCATAAGGAAGAGAGGCTTCTGGATATGCACATTTACGGAAGGAAAAACATTTGCATTTAAAAACAAAATAATATTTATGGAAGCTTTCCTGTAGATATGTACATTTTTTCTTTTTCCAGATATACATTTACGAAGACAAATATGCATATAATGAAAGATTTCTTTTCAGATATAGATCTCCTTATATGCACATTTTTCAAGCCCATATATGCGATTTATAGCTAAAAACATATACGTAGATAGAATGCGATATACGAAAGATATTTCCCAGAATGCATTCGTATACATTATTTCCTTCCATACATATACAATCTCCTATATGCAGGCTTCATTAATGCATTTGATGAAGTTTTCCATACATAGAGCTTCTCAGATATAATATCTAGTCTTCCCAGAATGTGCTTATACGGCCAAAATGCAATATTAGCTAGAGCCCTTCCATACATGGAGATGGAAGACAAAAAATGCGCATACACGAAGAGAGATCAGATATGCATTTACTAAGGAAAAAAAGGTTATACGAGGTTAAAATGTGTATTTATGGAAGAGAGCTTCCATATACGTGCATTTTGGCCTCCGTAAATGCACATTTATGGAAGAAAAAAATGCGATATATGGAAGTTCTCTTCTGTAAATATGCATATACAAAAGCCAAAATGTGCATATACATAAGACAAAGTGCGCATTTACTTTAAGGAAAATGTGTATTTATTAAAAAACAAAACATTTATGGAAGATCTCTTCCATAAATGTACATTTTGCCTTCAGTATATAAAAGATTTATAGAAGCCAAATGCACACATATATGGAAGCTCTTCCCAGATATATAGAGTCAGATACGCGATTACGTAAGATAAAATGCACATGACGGAAGATAGAATGCACATATACGGAAGAGAGTTTTTGTATATGCGCATTTACATAAGTTGGTTTTTTTTATATGTGCATATATGAAAGCCAAAATGTAAATATACAAAGCTTCATATATGTAGATGTTTTGGTTCGTATATTCACATTTACTTTAAAAAATGCATATACGGAAGCCAAAATGCTGTGATATCGAAGAGAGATCAGATATGTATTTATTTCCAGATATGCACATTTACGTAAAGCCAAAATGTGCATATACGAAAAAAACAGCTTCCATAAATGCGCATTTACAAAAGACAAAATGCACATATATAGAAGAGAGCTTCGTGATACGCGCCAAGATGTGATGGAAACCAAAATGTAGCGTTTGTTTCACCACATATTGTAGGTATACCATCTTTTCCAGATTCAACTCCTTTACTTTACCATGTTGGCAAGGGAACAACTATAGATCTAATTTCCTCCCACAATATTTTGAATTACATGGGGATTTCCGACAGCTCACTCATTTCCCATTTTTGTTACACATTTTCTCGACAAATCTCCATTCTGTATCGCAAACAACTCCCGGTAAATAAAAGACAAAGAAGAAAATGTTAGGCTATCCATTGCATGTGAGTTCCAGAGGTCACACCCACAAAACAGTAGTTCCGTGAGGGGCCTAATTCTGGTAAAGGGCTGAAGGTTCCACAAAAGGCCATAGTTCCAAAGTAATTTAGTTCCACGTCATAGTACCAAAGGGCAGTTCCAGCTACGTAGTTCTAGAGGTCATAGTTCCGTGAGGCTTAAATCCAGAGGTCGAAGTTCCACAAAAGGTCATAGTTCCAGCATGAAGTTCTAGAGGCATGAAGTTCCAGCGAGTTCGTGGGCATAGTTCCACATGTGATGTCACAAAGGGTGTAGTTCCGCAGGTGGTTCCAGGTCATAGTTCCAAAGGGCTTAGTTCCACAGTCCGAATTCCACATGTCACAATTCCAAGTCATAGTTCTAGAGGGCATAGTTCCGTGAGGTCATAGTTCCGGTGAGGCTGAAGTTCCAGAGGTCATAGTTCCAAAGGGCTGAAGAAGCGGGGTGTATTTCCAGGTCATAGTTCCAGATGAAGTTCCGTGAGGCCATGTTCCATAGGTCATAGCGTTCCAAAGCGCCAGAAGTTCCAATGCACATTTTTCCTTCCATAAATGCACATATACATAAGCTATCTTCCATATATGAAAATTTGTCTTCCTTATGCATTATTTACCTACATAAGCATTTTACATAAGAAAAAATGTGCATATATGGAAGAGAGACGTATTAAAATGCGCATTACAATGAAGCTCTTCCTCAGATATGCGATTTTGATTCTCCGTGAAATGCGATTTCTCGGCTTCATATACGCACACGGAAGTCAAAATGCGCATATACGGAAGAAAAATGTGCATATATGGAAGAGAGCTTCCCTATATGCAAATTTTTTAAGGAAAATGCGCATTTAAAACAATACGATTTATGGAAGCTTTCAGATATGTACATTTTGTCTTCCATATACGCGCATTTACTGAAGACAAATGTGCATATACGAAGATTTCTTTTCAGATATAGATCTTCCTTTATATGCAACATTTTCGCTCCATATACGCGCAAGATTTATGGAAGCAAAAATACACATATACAGAAGATATCGCGCGACATACCTGTAAGATAGCTTCCGTGAATGCATTTTGGCTCAGAGGTGCAATATTTCCTTCCATAAATGCGCATATAGAATCTCTCTTCCCGTGATATTTATTATTTACTGAGTTATAATAAGTAATATTTACGGAAGCCTTCTCCGCTATATAGAGAGCCAGATATGCGACTTAATTGCGAACGCTTATACGTAATGTACCGCACATACGTAAGCTCTTCCATAAATGCTAATATATGGAAGCACGCATATACAAAAGTTGCCTTCAGTAATTGTGCATTTATGGAAGGAAAAAAAGTGCATATACGGAAGCCAAAATGCGCGTATATGGAAGAGAGCTTCCCGTGATATGTGCATTTTGCTTTTGCATGCACATTTATGGAAGAAAAAAATGCGCATATATGGAAGCTCTATATAAGGAAGAGAGCTTTCAGAAATGTGCATATACATAAGACAAAGTGCGCATTTACGGAAGGAAAATGCATTTACGTGAAAACAAGCGCATTTAAGTAAAGATCTCTTCCATAAATGTACATTTTGCCTTTAGTATAAAGATTTATAGAAGCCAAAATGCGATATATGGAAGCTCTCCCGATATAGAGTTTCCTCGATACATTTTACGAAGATAAAATGCACATGTATCGAAGAGAATCCACATATACAAGATAGCTTCCATATATGACTTTGCTTCCTTTAATGTGCACATATATGGTGCCAAAATGCGATAGAGGAAAGCTCTTCCATATATGTGCATTTGGCCCGATAAGATTTACTTTAAGAAAAAATATTCGAGATATTTGAGCCAAAATACCGGATGACGAAGAGCTTCCTCGGTGATATGTGCATTTTGCTTTCTCGAGATGTTGTAATATCTACGAAAAGACGTACCGTGCATATATTGAAGCTCTATATATGGAAGAGATATTCTGTAAATGTGCATATATGAAAGACAAAATGCGCATATATAGAAGAGAGCTTGTATATGCGCGCGCATTTATGGAAAACTGAAAATTGATGAAGCCAAAATGCGCATATATGGAAGAGTATTTGGTATATGCACATTTTTGGTTTCCATAAATGCGCATATAAAGAAGCCAAAATGAACATATACAGAAGAGAGATTTCATATATGCGCATTTACGGAAGCCAAAATGCGTATTTATGGAAGACAAAAATGTGCATATACATGAAGATAAAATGCGCGATATAGATAAGATATGCGCATTTACAGCTGTAATGCACATATACTTCCGAAACTATATTCCGTGATAATCTCGTGAGAGCGATTTTGGCTTTCGTGAAATGAATATTATACATGGAAGATAAGCCTATATATAGCATTTTGGCTCAGAAATATGCATATACGCAAGCCGTACGCATAATGTAAAGCCCCTTCCCAGATATGATTTTATGCTTCAGAGGCGCAGATGCACAAAGCCAAAATGTGCATATAAGAGATATTCGTGATATGTGCATTGCTATACTGTGAGATGCACATATACCTAAGACAAATGCGATATACAAGAGAGATTCCGTGACATGACATTTATGGAAGCAGCGTGCATATATACGAGCCAGTTTGATGATGCGGAAGCTGTACGCGATATATCGAAGAGAGCTCAGATATGCAATATTTTGGCCTTAGTCTTCTTCTTCTTCTGATATATGATTTTGGCTTCCTTCAGAATGCGATTTACGAAGCCAAAGAGCATATATACGGAAGACAAATGTGCATTTATGGAAGAGAGTTTTCATATATGCACATTTACTTAAAAGCCAAAATGCACATATATGAAAGATCTTTCCAGATATAGAGCCACGCTAGGAACCGGTTGTCCCAATGTGTTGAGGAACTGGTTGTTCCAATATGAGACAATGGTTCAGGGTACCCCAAAATGTACCCACACTTGTTCAAGAAGAGCTTGGTAGTGGCCTCGCCAGGATGCCTTTTCTTGCAGACGGCACAAAATCGCCATATCTTGGAAAATCGATCAACAACTACAGAAAGTGAGCAACATGGTTCATGCTCCCCGCCTTTATAATTGATGCTGAGATGGAATCATAGACATGTGGACTACCTGCTTATGATGGTGGTCATTTTGTAATTTTTATGTCCGCATGAATTGTAGAGGCTTATGGTTAATGTAGATGATTGTTTCCTTCCCAAGAATGTAATTCCTTCATTGGTGCTAGGATTGTACAATGGAGTACATTTATTTTTCATAAGGGGGATACTTTCAGACGATATATGATTGTGGGTTCACTGTGATAGGCCATAGGATGTTTGTACCGAGAGAGAATTGTGCCCACAACATAGTCTCAAGCATGTCTCACCCCGTGCTGTTGCGGGTTAGGTACCTAGTATGTATATTGGTGTATGCACTATATTAAGTATATATACGCCGAAGTAGTTCCATAGGTCAGTAGTTCTTAGAGGGCATAGTTCCATAGATAAAAATATACTTCCAGAGAGGTCATAGTTCTAGAGGGCATGTACCCTACAGTCATAGTTCCATAGGTCATGGGCTCATAGGTCATAGTTCCATAGGTCACAATTCCACAAAGAGAATTCCATAGGTCATAGTTCCATAGGTCATAGTTCCATAGGACATAGCCTACGATCTATAACATAATTACTTGACCTATATCACTATATTTAAAATACGGTTGGAGCACTTAATAATTTTTTTCATTTCAATCCTATTGCATTTGTTTCCCTGGTTAAGCTTTGTCACCTATAAATGCCAAGTATGGTGTTTCTCAAGACCATGATCTTCATTTTATTTGGAGTTGTAAGACTTGTTCAAGGTAAAGAATTTAGTTTGTGTCTTTACTGGAAGGAAATGGGAGTTTTGTAGATATTCACAATTTTAACATACAAATGTTACACATGTACATTGCAATGAATCACTACGTACACAGTAATACTGCAAAAATACACCAAAAAGTTTAGAGAAAAAATATAGAACCCAAGTTCTAGTCTGATATTGCACGAAGTCTTCCATATATACTATTGTTCACTATCTAAGAACTAGATGTCTTTATTTTCATATTATATTGACATTGTTTCACTTAAATTATCTCTTTCCAAACTCACCCTTCCCTTCCTTTCCTTCATCATGAGAGATTGAATATTCAACTCCACTATGAGATGAATATGTTTTAAACTTAGAGATAACATAGTAATATTTTTGTTCATGGACATATGGGCACTCAACCAAATATTGGTGCTAATGTATTTTTATAAGGTCTTCTTTGCACCGATGAATAAATTAATTTATGTTCAAATATTTTACTAAATCATTGCAACTCTGACTTAGTTCCATAAAGAGAATGCATTAAGACTCTTCACACATGACTTTATTTTCCCCTCTTTGTAATGCACATCCATATTTTAAGGATAACCTTAGTGTTTAGCTAATTTATTTTAAAAGATCTTCTCTTCGACCTAAAGAGAATGGTATAGGTGAAGATATCCTAATGCTCATAGATAATGGTGTAGTTTATATGTGATAATGTTGTTTAAAATAAACTCATTCTATATGACAATTAATTACATCATATGTAAAGTCACTTCTATCCAAGTTCAATACTCTAACATAGTTTATTAATCCATAAGTACTTAATTATAATCTCCTATAGAGTTCATAATTTTAATTCCACATCAACTAAGAAATTTTTTTTCCCACTAACAACAACAAGGGCATATTTTATTGCTTAGTGGGAAGCTTGTTTACCATATTTTATTTCTTAGTGGAAACCTTGTTTACCATGTCTTGAGGGCTGGGGAACCATGTCATCTCTTTGTCCACCTCATCCTTCTAGATGTTTCCTCTCAGGATCCATCAAGAAACACTATATTCTACCTTAAAATCCCTGTTAATGTGATGACTCAAAGAAATAAAAGGTTGTTGTCTCCTATGGAAATAAAAAAGTCAAGTTTCATTTCCATGTGGGAGAATAAACATATGAAATCCTTCTAAATATTGAAGTTATTTAGACCTATGTTTTCTTTTGGGTGTGCTTTAGTAGGAAAGTTAATTTAAGGAACCAATTTTGATCAAAATGATTTGTTCCCAAAGGATTAGATGCCTAAAATTTAGTAGCCTTAGGTGAATGATGTTACTTAACATGGAAGAGGCTTCTTCAAAGAAACCTACCAATTTTTTGTTGATACACCATCCTAAGGATATAATGTGGTTGATGTGTATTGGACAATGTATGAATCTTTTAACCCAAATAACATTTTCAATAATATTAAGAACAATAGTAGGTGACGGTATATGAGAAGAGATTAGGTTAGGAAGACAATACAAGTAAAAATCAAAATCAAATAAACAGCTATCTAAGCTTGTGGCATGAACCAGATTTAAATCCTACACGATTCACCAGACTATCAAACACTACACGGTACCCTTGTTGTTGAATGTTGCCAATAATGGAGAGCCCACCAGTGATCCCAGCAAAGGCAAAGCAGAAAATCATGGAACTATCCATGAGGATGAGATAATTAGTAGCAGGCAGAGAGATATCAGCATGGCCCTGGAAATGAAAGACCAGCGTGGGGACCTTCACGAATTTTATCCACGATAAATCATAGTAGGTATCAAATAGAGGAAACCCACCTGCGGACTTTAGGTTCCCAATCCTAACCATGAAAGCATCCCTCATTTTAGTATAAGCATAATAAACCAAATGCGTCACAGAGTTCCCTGAATCGATAATGACTCCGTCATTGCCAATCGCATCCATCTGAAACACAGAGGCCGGAATGGAGGTGAGCTTCCTCCCACCGATGCTTATTCTCACTAGTTCAACATAGTAGAACATATCGAGCTTCGGGTTGCTCAAAAGCAGTGTAAAAATTGTGTATTTGGGTATTGCAACTTTTCCTAAGATTAGGGAACTAGCCGTTCCAGACACACTCCTATCGACTAAATAGTACAAAAATCATTTGTTGAACTGAGCTTCGGTCTAAGATGGAAATGAGAGTGAGCCTCGAACCAGACCCAAAAGCCCATCAGCTCTAATAAAAATCCCTTAGTTGTCATGGCCATAATCGAGAGCCACTCTCCTAATCACTCGGCCTCTCAATGTGAGCGTTTATGTGGAGAAATCACCCACTGTGAAGAAATAGCCCACTGTGAAAGACCCATCCCCATAGGAGACCTGGTATTTGCAATACCTCTTATGTTTGCAGCTACTGATGTCTAGTTTCTTTCACAATGGAGTCACACATGGAACCTTTTTGTATGTGGATGGAGCAACAGGATTGAATAACGGATTGGTCTGGCCATAACACTTAGTGCAGGGTATACATTGAATCCACATTATATCGCTACCAATATCCAATACCATGTAAGTATGGAGAGGCGGGGTGCCCACTCCCAGCCTCGTGAAGTATTCATCGCTGCCCTGTGCCAGCCCAGAGATTATAGAGTTGTTGAAGTCCTTGGCATTAAACCTTGCATCGATGATGGAACCATTCAATGGAATCATCTCAGCTTTGCTGACACCCATTGCAGCAAGCTACACGCGGGCATTGATAGAATTGACTCTTGCAGCATCTCGCTTCAATCTCTCCTGCAATATCTCCTTCACCGCGCTTGTGTTATTGTTGCTGCTTAGTGAGACTCTGTGAACTACCTAGAGAAAAATGTTCTTTCTCTCTTCCCCCTGCACTGTCTCACTCCATTCTTGGGCACTAACCTTGGACGGAGCAGTCTTGAGATTCAAGGTTTCCTCCACATCCAAAACTTGATGTGTTGCTGATAATTCATCTCAGATTTCTTGGGAAAAGGTAGACACGAAACATACAAAAAACAACACCAAGGCAGAGACCATCACCGACTTTTCCATGGTGCAAACTCTTGCTCATTTTAGGCTCAGTTGGAGTTTTTAGATAAACTAGAACTGAGCATAAAAGGAGTGGGGGTGGAGATTTTACAAAAAATTGAAATGGAGGATGTAGGGATGAGGAGTGGCATTAAAGCGTGCATTGCATCGCATCTCCCTACGTCAGTTGGCTTAAACGTCGAGAGAGACCACGTTAGATGACTTCGTAGGAAGGTGAACGCTATCCATGGTATGGATGTTATGGTATGGCATGAGAGATGGACGACCATGAAACAACCTCCCATTTAGTGATAAAACAACAATAGAACATTATGCAACCTGGTAAAAGAAAATCATAATTTTGTTTGATCCGATGCAATTGAAGTTTTTCTAAAATTTTTGGTTGATCAAGAGACACAAACAAAAAACTATTAGATATAGTGGGAAAACGATCAAAGGGTAATTATTAATAGAGTTGTGATTCCCACTAGAATCTATTGTTGGGATTTTGCCAGTTTTTTACCCCATGCTTCCCTTCAGCTAGCCATTGAAGATCCTTTGGTGATGGCATTGTAGGCCTAATACATGCACATGCTCATGCCACTGAAGATCCTTCAAAAATATTTTCTAGTTTTTTAGGGTTACTTCAAACTGTTTTCACCTTGTTAAGAGAGTGATAGGTCTCTTAGCCCCTTGTGAATGCTTCATGAACATATGAATGGATTAGTTTGTGTGGATGATTGACCTTGGTTAGAGTGCTATAATGGTGTCCTTAACTAAGAGGTTATTTCCCTAATAGACATTATGACTAAAGAATCCATTGCTCACACAATGGGGGAGTTAGTTTCTTGATGAAGGGAGTTACCTACCTAGGAGGAGGAAACATGAGCACCTGGAGGAGAGAACATATCCCTTGTATCTTGGGACCATGTGATATATACCTTGAAGGTTCGACACTTCACTTGAGGATGCTCGGGCTAAGTAGCACACTTCATGGAGGTTAGTGATGCAATCAAACAAATATGTTGAGGAGGAGCATTCGAGCTTAGTGACCACATTGGCACACACATGAGAGTAGTGTTAGAACATTATTGATAGACATGGAAACATTAAATAGAGAAGTGACACACCTTGTTGGAGGAGGTATATTGAGCCTAAGAAGAATCATGTTTAAAGGGAATTTCACTTTGGGGGTTAGGTGATAAACCCTAGTTTGGTGATGTACATCATTTTATTATAGAGAGCTCCATGTGGGCTTCCTTGTTGGAGATTTGTATGGAATTATGTCCTTATTTTATATTAGGTTCCCTCACATATTGTATATATGAGGGAGGAGAGTGATCTTGTATTGATCATTGATCATTATACTCTTTTCTTTATACTTTAGAGTAGTGATACCATTCATGCTGATGAAACCTAGGTGGCGACAAGGTGAAATGCAGGATGTCTTGAGGTTCATGGAGATGGTTCTATGTGTGATGCTAAGGTTTTCTTGATGGGGTTGCGCTACATGAAAACCATATGTTATATTATGTATGATGATGATCTTATGGATCCTATTGTAGAGATAGGGTTTCTACCCTACTAGATGACTTGGAGAGTGGAGATAACTCCTTGGATGATTGTGGAGTCTTATTCTTGTGGGATACAAGGCTAGGGAAAAGACCATGGATAGATTATTTTGATGATTCTTGAGCTTGGTGTGAATCCTTGCTTGGAATAAGACTCGATTGTGATGTTCCATGGAGGTTTGAGTGCTTGTGTCGAGGCTAGAGTTGAAGACCTAGAGTTTGAGGATTCAAACCATCAGATGTACATGTATATTTCGAGGATAACACTAGAGTTTTCTTGCCGTGTACTTGTGTGATGAAAAATGGTTAAGGTTTGTAAACCCTACATAAAAGAAAAAAAATGTGGTGATGGAGAACTTGTGTGATACAAAATTGATGTTGGAGCCAATGAGGACTTGCTAACATTGATGCTTTCTTGTTATGTATTTTTGGTGGTGGCTAAGGTTTTCACCTAACATAGCTAGGACTTGGAGAGCTTGAATATTACATCATCTTGTGATAAGTTACCAATATGTACAAGTGTACTTCATTTATTCTATTATATATATAAAATTTCTAGCTATCCAAAATTGTGTAATTGTAGATTTGATTTTTAGATTGAATTGTCTTCCACATTGGGTAATTTCTAGCAATTCTTGTTCATGGCAATTTGACATAACATAGGGCTGAAATTACTAAGTGATTTAACAGATATCTAGAAGATATGAGAGAATATTTACTTTTGTAAATAAAGTGATATCTTAATTTGGTTTATGCTTGGAAAATTGTGCCCTTAGTGTTGAAACTTGTTGGCACTTTGTATCTTTTCTCTCGGGATGCTTAATATGTTGGGTTGAAGGGAACTGAAATATTGTCCATTAATTGCTATTGTATATTAATATAGTAGATCAACCATAATGCTAAAGTTTTGGATTAGATTTGGGAAAGATCAAGTGTGAAGTGAAAATTCTAAAGTTGCAATAGAAGTCATAATGCATAAATTTCTACCTTTTCATCGATTATCGTATACCCAACTATGATAAGGTTTAGAGCTCGTTTGTTGTGTCTATGATTCACTTTGAGAAGCTTGTTCATTTTGTCCTTGATTGGTTGGATATCCATGTTTGCATTTGAAATGGTGAGGAACCAATCTTCCCCTTAAGCTCCTTAATTTTGAGGTCAACAATAGTGGTATGACTAAAGTTCGAAAATTGCTTTTTGACCTCTTCCATGTCTCATTCCAACACCCAATTTGAATCTCTTGTTATTTTTCAATTAATTAGTTTAATTTTCTTTCTACTTAAACCAATTTTAGTTTAAGTTTTTATCCTATAATGTGCATGATGCTAATTGAATATTTAAATATTAGATATTAAACCCATCACAATCTTATAAAGATTGTGAGTATTCTTAATATAATTTCAATTTTATAAAAGTGGTAATGAACTCCATTTTTTATATAAAGTTGAATCTTCATACCCAAAGACATATCAATTTTGAAATTGCAGTTTCTTTAGGCCTTGCCAATACGTAAAACGGTGTGGTCCATTCCAAGACAAACAAGGCTACAAAGTGTAGCGAAGTCCTTGTTACTGGTGTGAACATTATTATTATACTAATATGTGTTAGATCGCCTTTGTGTTTAGTGTAACATGGAAAATTTGATGAAAAGCGATCCAGAGAGGTTGGTAAATGAAAAAAAACATGCTATCTTTTCTCTCCAGCTCGAAGGTTAAAAGATCGGTCAAAGAACATGCAAGCCCTCAGATTTATAGCAAAACTAAAAATATTTAAAAAAATAAGACAGAAGAGATGCATAAGTACGTCAAAGATACTATTTTTGTAGTGTAGTACAAAGACTCTAATAAAGATAGGCAAAATTGTCAAATCCATTAATTATATAATCAATTTTATACATTGAATGACGGGAAGCTTGGTAATGCACAACACATCAAAGATATCATCCACTAAATTTTAGAAAAAAATATATTTTTTATTAAAGAAAATACATATATTGATTCCTATGTTACATTACCGATATAACACATAAATCTGAAGTCAACAATAAACTAATACGTGAGCCAGTTGCAACCATTACTATAGTCCCGCCTTTGGCAGGGACTAATAAAGGAAATCCATGAGTACTTGGATCAACGAGTGAGAAATAAAATTGCACGTACATTATCTAAAAATACTTATACATTATTCATCAATGCTGTTTTTTCTTCATACCAGCATCCACTACAACGAACTCCTCAAATTCAAACTCAAAACCGTAGGCGATAAAACATCAATAAAACATTTTATGACAACCTTTTTCGTAACCTAGCAAAAACAAATCATAGTTTTGTTTGATCTAGTGCAATTGAAGTTTTTCTAAAATTCTAAGTCGATCAAGAAACACAGAAAACCCTCGGATATAGTGGAAAAAGGATCGAAGGGTAACTATAAACAGATCTGTCATTCCCACCAGAATCTATTGCTGGGGTTTTGTCATTTACTCCCACGCCCGCTCAACTAGCCACCTAACATCCTTTGTAGCATGTCATATGAAATACATGGTTAGAGGCCTAATACATGCATCTGCACATTTAGTGGAGGTAAGTAATTCCTCATTTCCCCACTACCGCTTAAGGTAACTAATTCCCCTCGGCCCCTGAAATTCCTTTGAGACCACCATTTGTCACCCCCGTGCTTTTACTTCCCACCATACAAAAGAAAGAGGACGAGATAGATCTAACAGATGGTGTAGCCATTGGGATCCTCATCTCTCACAATAGTGTATGACGAGTATCCTTCATATGCCCCGTGCACATAATTGGGATTCATTTGATGATGATACACGACTGCCAGAATCTCCGCAGTCGCCTTCTCTTCATTGGCAGAACCCACACTCAACAGCTCTGTGAATTCGAGTTTCATCAGTTTCTTTGCCAGAAGCACAGGATCTACTTCTCCAATCATAGTTATCTTCCTCTACTTCATATCAACTACAACATACTCTACCCTTGCAATCAAATATTATATCACTACTCCAAACCTAATTCATTGTAATGAGAATTGCAAATGATAATATTAGAATGATATTTACCTTCAACTGCTGCAACAACCCTCATAGCCATTCTCTTTCTTTTCTCGTCCTCAATCGCCACTTTCAGCGACATTTTATGCAAATATAACACATGTTGGGCCACCATCATGCAGGGCCACCGTCATTAGTGAGTGGTTTCAATAATTCATAACAGATAAAATCTCGAGACCAATGATTTTACTAGCATGGAGCTAGTGTAGTGGCATACCTTCATATTTGACAGCTTTCCAAAAACTCTCTGATATGTGTAGAAGAAAAGCATAATCAAATTGGCACTGGGAGCCTTTTGTTTCTTGTTAATGAGAGCCTGAAGAGTTAGAGGGTCATGGGGGATATAGATTCAAGATAAAAAGGATTTCAAAAATGTAGCTCACCATTGGAAGAAGGTTGTTGAAAGGTTCATGAATCTCTTTACCTTTGAAGGATCCGATTTTGCAGGTTGAAGTCTCCAAGTCTATGTGAGAGAACAAAAGTAATTTGCTGGAAATCTATGTGAGAGAACCAAAGTAATTTTCTTTTTGTAATTTGAAATGGTAGTGAAATTTTAAATGGCGAATCAGGGGAATTGTTTTCCACCAATCGGCACATTTAAAATTTGAATTTGGTTTTAGCGCAATTCACCAACCTGCAGTTGCAATTAATTACTATGACGGGATGTTCCATGGAACAGGGTCATGGCAAGGTCGTCCTAGAGGGTAAGTCGTCGCTGCAGATGGATGATGGACGCATGGTAGATATTTTGCTAGCCTTTGTTGGAATAATGTCAAAATATCAATTATTTGTTAGAGTTGGAATAATGTCGAAATATCAACTATTGCAGCGGAGTTGGTTTCGTGGTTGTTATAAATTGTATTCATTATTTCTAGGTTGTTTTCAACCAAGCAGTTGTAGGGGTTTGTTATAGGCTTTTGTAGCCTATTTATTTGTAAGATTTCCCATATCAAATCATCGAGTATGTGCTCTATTTTGTTTGATATGGTATCGAGCCAATCCGGGCTTAGATCCTCGCGAGATTGCCTTGTGCAGAGGAAGAACATCTCAGATGACCTAATTCGAAGCTGCACCGAGCCCCCGAATGTAGAGAGAGTGGTGTTACTATCTCGCTGCGGAGGGGAAAAGTTAGTCGGTGATCATCCTAAAGTGAAGAGAAGTAAAGGACGCCGAGGAAAAATGTTGTGATTGTGGAGAGACACTGCTCGGGGCAGAAAGGTAGTGTCGCCCATCACTTCTCATTGATGTTATCAACTTGACTGCTACAGATTGGAGGATTTGTGCAGCGTGGATAAGATGTGCATGGGTAGAAGATCGTCATAATCCATTGGTGATGAGCTAGAGCAATATAAGTTTTAGACAGAGTCAAGACGCCCACGCTGTTGTCTGAAGAGAACAACTCTGGTTTGCGCGGAAATTCGTGAAATGTGGGGAGGAAGAAAGAAGTTGATGTTGCCATTTGAAATTTGTTGGTTAAGTGTGGAGCCGTCACTGCTAAGTTGTTATATTTGGCTTCCAATATTGAAGGTCTCTTTCCATTGTCATTGTTGGGCAGAGGAGGATCCAAGAGGAGTCGTTTTGGAATCGTGGAGAAGCTGGCTAAAGTGAAAGTCAAGTGAACCATACCTGTAAGGTGCTTTCGGTGAGAAATATTAGAGAGCTCGGTGGATTGGGCGAAGGCCGCAGAATGGTGAAGGAAGGTGTTGACCTTCTGTGGAGCCAGCCTACTGTTGGAGAGAAGAAAGCCACCAACTGAAAGAAAGTTCTCAAACCCGACGGATCTAGTGCCTGGGCCATCATTTTATAGTGGTGGGTCGTGATCCATTTGAGGGCTTGCATTGGATCTCAGTTGAAGGAGCGGACGTCAAGTGAGAGGTGGAGCCACACCCAAAGAAGAAGTTAGCAAGCCGCTCCTTGATTGTTGTACATTCTCTAGGGCGTAGTTTTGTTACTGCCATCATTTTATACCTTTATTCATTTATAGCTTATAGTTTGTTGTTTGTGAGCAGTTGACACAAGATTGTTGCGTAAAGGAATCCACTTCTGTTGAAAGTTGCCAGCAAATAATTGTCCGTGAAGTGAGACATGAGGTGCCCGTGTGAGGCGTAAAAGAAAGTTGCCACAGTGTATTGTGGTCACTGTGAGTGTTTCCACCATTGCAAAGTGAAGGATCCTGATGATAGAGAGTGCCATTGTGGTGGAGTGTTGTTGGTTGTTCTATTTTCGTGAAAAGAAAGTTGAGGGGCCTCTATTGGTCCACAATTGACCGCTACTGCAGAATTCGTGAAGGGAAGAGCTGTTAGCGTACAAGAGAAGCTGTCATGGGTCGGAAAAGGAGACTTTAACAATTCCAGAGAGAACTCAAACAGATGGGGAGAAAGATTCAAAGAGCAGAGGGAATATATTTTGCAGGTAAATATAAAGTGTCCTCAGCAGTAGCAGAGGAACACATACCCGATGGAGACCAGGATCATATTGCAGATTTGGAGCAGATAGATGAAGAAGAAGAAATCAATAAAATAATGAAAAGGTTAATGCCAATTTTACCATCATTTTCAGGTAAAAATTATGATCTTTGGAAAATGAAAATGGAAGGCTTACTTGATCAGTAGATTTATGGGAATTTGTTCAAAATGGTTATGAAGATCCCACTGAGAAGAGAAGAGATAAATTAACATTATATCTTGTTAGTTCAACATTCAATAATGGAATCATGTTTTCTCTGTTATATGAATTTGGTAAAATAGATAATGCAAAAATGTTTTGGGATATCATAGAAATGAAGTATAGTGCAAAGGGAATAAACACTTTAGAGCATATCAGTGCATTTGAAGAAACTTATGTGAGTGAAACTAAACTTAGCCAGATTGTTGTGAATGAACCCCACTGTATAGACATAATGATGAATTTGGAACAAATGCATCTCGTATGAGGAAACTTCAAATGATGGAGGAAGATGTTGAATTCCATTGTTCTCAGTCACATGTGAATAATGATGATTGTGTTGACAATCTCATAACTGAAATAGAAACTGAATATGGTAGTATTGAAGTTGCAATGATTAATGAAGACAGTGACAATGAAGTAATCTGTGATAATGAGAAAACTACTAATGCAATATGTAGTAATTTGATGAATTCAACCACTCAGATTGTTGATGAACTGGAATGTGCTAAATGATGAAGAAAACTCGAAACAATCCACATATGAAAACCTTTTGGAGGAAGATCTATTTGAAGGAGAGACATATGAAGTCAGATTTGATGAAGACAATTCATCTAATGAAGAGTGGTCAAAATTGATGCATGAGAAACATCTTATTGATGAGTTGTTGTTTGGTGAGAAGAATGATCCACTTGCATACACAAATCAAGTGGAAGACAACTTTATTGTTGCATAGAAGGAAAAGAAGGAAGATGAAGAGGAGAAAAATCAGAAAGCTATCTTAGAAGAGAAAAATGAAAATAGCAAAAATTGTTTTGATATTCTAATGAATGCTTTTGAGTGTGCAGGGTTTACTAAGGAAGAATGTGATGTTGAGCACTTAGGTGAAGTGAGAGATAAGTTTGATGAAGAATTAAAACTTATTAAGGAATGGTTTCAAAAGCCATATTGTGATGAATGCAAAGAAGCATTACATTATGATGAGCATTGTATGGACACTGAAGAAGAAGAAGACTGCATTACAGATATAGAAATTGAGTCATTTTTTATGAAGTGGAGTCCTGAAAAAATAAAGTATTACTATGAGCTAATGTTGCAAGAATCCCTTGAACAGGACATTGATGATTGTATTCAAAAAGAGAAACAACAGTCCACTTATGAGAATTTTGTAGAATTTGCAAGTACTAAAAATGAACTCATATTCCAAGAACTTGAAGCAATGTTGAAGACAAAGAACATTAACCAGAAATCAAGGTTGAGAAAGAAGAGATACACAAGAATGACAATGGAGCAGAAAACAAGAGTTAAAGTGTTTCAAGTTTGGAGCAGGAAACGCAAAAAGAAGGACAAACATCATACAACAACCAAGAAGGCCAAGATGAAAGCACAGTTGATGAGTCAATTGTTAAAGTTATGTTGTAATGATGTGAGCCTAGTTGAGACTTAGACCAACAGGGATATTATTCATATTACTTGGAGTGTTGAGAATCCACTTCTCCATTAAAAGAAAGTGTTGGAATAATGTCGAAATATCAACTATTTGTTAGAGTTGGTTTGAGAGTTGTTATAATTGTATTCATTTATAGCTTCTAAGTTGTTTTCAGATCCACAAGAGTAGGGGTTTGTTATAGGCTTTCGTAGCCTATTTATTTGTACGGTTTCCCGTATCAAATCATCGAGTATGTGTTCTATTTTTGTTTCATAGCCTTTGCTTGCATGCAAACGTACGTAAAGATGCGTGGCATCTATTCTCTTACTTGAATGCGTGTCTAGCTGAGCTGGAAACGAAATATGCAGGAAGCTTACACTCAAAACGAAACGAAATATGCAGGAAGCTTACAATTCCACTCCAAAACACCAAAAAACGAGACCAAATAAAATGAAATATTATAGGGCCAAAAAATTAAAATAGGGCAATTGCCTCCGGGAAGCTTCTTCCACAGCTCGCCAACTCACAAAAGGACGTACCAACACTTGGGTCACGGGTGCATGCAGATTTCGATGTGTATGTGTGCATATCGTCGTCAACACGTGCCAATACTTCGCTGTATGCCCCTGTATATAATATTTGACAAGTTGGAATCCAAAGACTCTACGCACAAAATCGCGTTCGAGCACTGACTGCAGTGCAGTGGTTTATGTGATTCAATGCCCGCGGTTTTGTATTCTCACTGGTAACACCGGAACGGAAAATGATGGCGCTAACGGAGACGGAGGACCTGCCGCACACTCGGGAGGGAAGATTGCTCCCGACTTAACCAACTCCATTCTCATAGTGCGGATGTTGGTCACGTTACCCGAAAGCTATGAGGTGTCCTAAAGGAATCTCGTTTATGACAGGTTAGTGTAAATCTGCATTTACCCGCTAAACCGGCTAGCAAGCTGTAAAAGAGGAATGAAGCTCTTCATTTCGCTCATTCCTCCCAGTGTGTCAAGGTTGCTCTGCAAGTAGTCCGGAGGAGCCTAGGAATTCTAGTTCTTTCTTCTGTCTGAGAACTTTTTTCTTTTAGTCCAGAGCCAAAAGCGTATGCTCTGCTGGTTGCCTATTTTGGTATAACACAGCATCAAAAGCAGGAAGCTCCAGTATGTTGGTCTGTAATAATGTTGAAAGTCTTTTAGGTTATTAGTCTGGTTATTAATCTGTGCCTGAGCACTCGGCCAGAAGTTGAGTCCACAGTCTTTCACTTCAATGTTAAAAACCTAGATTCAAATGCCCTGCTTTCCTGTGCATGGATAATCCTGCATGTGCATGGATAGCCCTGAATAGATAATAAATTAGTCGTTCTTCAGTATGAAAGTAATACCAGCCATTTGGCTCCTCTGATACTATAAATTCCGCATCTTTTGCTCCATTGTATTTGCTAGCCAAGGTTCACTTGAAGTTTGTCTGGGGTTCGCCAAACATCGCAGTGCTCTCATTTTTCTTGTTTGTATCCCATTAAGGTAAGGTGGCCGTTGAGGGAATTTCTTTCAGAGTTACAGAGAGTTGGATTCATTGGGTTCGTATAAGGGTTCATGTAAAGGTTCCAAAAGTCAAGCTCATCCTCGCCGAGGGAAGCTGCTGACGATCGTTTTGTCCCGAGCACGCTCACGCATATGGTATCAGAGCCATCTACGTTTCACGGGTATTCTTCATTCACATTCATTCTATATTATGGATAGATCAGTCTCGACGTACTACACCCCTGTGCGTTGCGTGGGAACCGAGGGTCGTCCGGGTCCAGAAAAATGGATGAAAACTTCCCTCATTAAAAATTCCTTTCTTTGATACCCCGCGATTGGAGTTAAATATTTGGAACCTATGACCAGCCTATATATTTCTGCTGCCGCGAAGGATATTAATTGAAGTCTAATTCCTTTTGAAGCTTCTGTTTATCTGGTCGTTGTATCCAGATTACTGTAGAATTTAGTGGGCGAGTTCTCGGCTAAACGGTTACTTGAAATTAAATTATTATTATATTTTTCCAAATAAATAATGTATAATAGTACAGTCCGTGTCAACCTTAAGCCCTGTCATAGACCTGTGCAGTGCTCTACTTTGTCAGCTTTCAACGGTGGCGACAGTGACAATGATAGTGACGATTATGATAGATTGCCCTTTCACCAGTCGCAGCGGAAATAACCACCAAGCGGTACAGAAATGCAAGGAATGATCAGCGAAAGCGAGGCAGAATGGATAATTAATATTCATAAGAATTTCGATGCTGATCGCAGATCGCCGTCCGATGTGTCCATATTTAGAGTTCCCAACTTCCTGAAAGACTAAAAAAGAGAAGCATATGTTCCTAAAAGAGTTTCCTTGGGTCCATATCAACACAGAAGTGCAGAGATTTCTCCAATGCACAATCACAGAAGTCTAGAGATTTCTCCAATGTACAATCACAAAGAAAGAGCCCTCGGTAGAATGATGACAAGATTCAATATCAAGAGGAACCTCGATAATGTTCCAAGTAATATGGATTTCTACCGTGGTGCAAAGGTTCAGATCTTAAAACTGGAGGACAAAATCAGGAACAGTTACGAAGAAAAAATCGATTGGGAGCCAGAGAACCTCTCTCTGATGCTAATAGGTGGCGGCAAATTCCCCGTGGCCATTAGAGTAATTACTATGGACCTGTTTTTGATAGAAATAATATTGATTTTACTGGATTCGATTTTCTGAACGACATTTTGATGCTTGAGAATCAGATCCCCTTAATCGTTCTCCAAAAGCTACTAGAACTGGAACTCAAAACGGTCTATAATGTCCGGAAAAAGCTTTTCAAAGTGCTGGTAAAATCTACAAAGTCCAAGTTCTACCCTTTCAATTGTGATATCAGTAAATGGAGCTGGCCGCAGCCATGTGAACAAGTTCATCATCTTCTCGGGTTGTTGCACAGCCTGATTGTCTATGGTACTGAGCCTGCAGATCAAATCGACCCCAACGGTCAGGAAAATGCAGAGAAAGACGTCAGAGACATCCCTCGTGTAGTAGAATTAATAAATTATGGGATCAAATTTGAGCCATGCGATGGAGTCATCAAGAGTATTAAATTTGAGCCTAACAGCACCACAATTCGTCTTCCTCAGATCAATATCACAAACCACACAGAGGTAATCTTTCATAACCTAATCACTCTTGAGGCGTGCAAGCCATCTGAAATAAATTATGTGACCCGTTACCTGAGTTTGATGGATGAGTTGATTGACTTTGAAGAAGATGTAACTCTATTGAGGAAAAGTAGCGTCGTTACTAATTACCTTGGGAGTGACGCAGAGGTTGCCGAGCTCTTCAATGGTCTATGTAAGGGAGTCACCTTGAGCATGATAGACGTATTCGAGCAATTGAAACGAGAAGTGGATTTTCAATACAGAAGAAAATTCAAGGTTTGGTTTACTGAACTTATGAAGGAGCATTTCTCATCACCGTGGAGAAGTCTAGCTCTAGCGGGGGCAATTGTTGGACTGTCGCTTACCGTTGTGCAAACCATCTATTCAATACCCTAAGTATATATGCAGCTTTCTCTTTTTCCACCAGGTGCTTTCTAGTTATTTTTATTTTTAAGTGATTTGAATGTTGTTGAGCATAACAAGTACTAAGTATAGGGTATACTTACTTCTATGTGATTTGGATCATGTTGTTGCCTAGAACAAGTACTAAGAGAGAATAGGAAGGCTTTGTGATTTGGATCATGTTGTTGCCTAGAACAAGTACTAAGAGAGAATAGGAAGGTTTTTTATAATAAGCTCTTTGAATGTTTGTGGTTTATTCTATGTTGCAAAGTGAGTTTTTGGCGTAATTTTTATAAATGGTTGATATTTGGAAAATGTTATTTTTCTTTAAATTTGGTATTTTTCATAGTTGCAAATTATTAGAACTTTGAAACTTTTTGGAAGCTTCAATATTAAGAAAATGAAATGAAAGCTTGAGAACTAGTTTCCAAAATAAAAAAATTTAAATTTAAATTTTATTAAATTAAAATGTAAATGTTTTTATTTCATTATTACATATACATAATTTATTATAAATATTTTCATTAAATTTATTTAAAATATCTTTATAAAGTAAAAGACTAAACTCACTAAATATTATTTTAAAAATTATTTAAGTAAAAAAATAATACTACTCACTTTATAGTTGTGGATATGAAAATTTTTAATGCATACTTCTTGTTGTATTAGGAACAATGTTCTCCTAAATTAAAGTTATCTTAGATTGACCTTTAATTTTATCATTATTTGGATACATTTTAATCTAAAATATATTTTTTCCAATTTCATCTTTCCTACAAATTGCAAATTTGGGAAAAACTTGTTCAATAGTATCCACTTTCCAACATTCCCACATTTCAGAAACTCTTAATTCTTGAGTGCAGAAATAAGAAATAGAACACATCAAGACCCTTTATTCTATATAAAAACTCAACTATAAAGTTGAAAATTGAAAAAATGTGGAAGAAACTTGTTCAGTAGTATCCACTTTCCAACATTTCACATTTCACATTTCAGAAACTCTCAATTCTTGAGTGCAGAAATAAGAAATAGGGCACATCAAGACCCTTTATTTTATATAAAAACTCAACTATAAAGTTGGAAAGTGAAAAAAATGTGATCACAAACAAACAAAATAATTTTGTATGGTTATCATGTGTTAAATAAACCCGTGCTAAACAATAATTTTTTATGGTTTTCATGTCTTAATAAACTCAAAAGAGAGTAATATATTTACTTTAATTTTTCCAAGTCAGGAAGCATATCATGGGTAGTAATTTCCTTTAATTTCTTTCCAAGTCAAATGGAGGTGACGCCAAAAGTATTCTACACATACACAACTAGGGACAACAATTGTACATACCCATTGATCGAGAAAATGACATGGCTTGTTAGGATAAGGGACAACAATTGTACATACCCATTGATCGAGAAAATGACATGGCTTGTTAGGATAGATAAAGAATATTTGGTTACTTTATTTTATCTTAATTTGTTGTTTTTGATGAGTTTTATTCACTATTGTGATTTTATTTACTTTGTTGTCTTGGAAAAACTTTATTCTTTATTATGATTTTATTTATTTATTTTTTAATGTTTTAGAAAAGTTTTATTAGCTATTAGTTATTATGATTATTTAATGTTGATGATAATTAAGGGAGGTCAATATCCAACTTACTAAGAAATATTGAATGTTGTTTTAGGTGGATTATAAGTCATCGGATTTCAAAGCAGTTTAGATTTGATGGCTTATATTCCTCTTATCAGAACATTGAATGTTCTAGCAGGTGGATTATAAGTCATCAGATTTGAAAGCAATTCAGATCTGATGGCCTATAATCCTCCTATCACAACATTGAATGTTGCAGCAGGGGGATTATGGGTCATTGGATTTTAAAGCAATTCAGATTTGACGACCTATAATCCTCCTGCCGCAACATTCAATGTTGAGTAGTAGGTTGCATATTGCAAGCACATGTATTATGAAAAAATTAATAAAGTATTTTACTAAGTTGAGTAAGTCAAAGCAGAAGTTGGTATTGTAAAATTAAAATTGATTTGATGGCTAATTAATTATAAATGTTTGTTATTAAAAAGGTAATAGAGACATTTTGGGAGGATTGCACTAAGAAAATGAAGTTCTACTAGTATGAAATCAACCGAGTGATTATTTATAACAATATTACATACAAGATAAAATATGTGCATATGAAAGCCACATAATTTCATGTTAAGTTTTCGTCATCTAGCACTTGGAACTTTGAGGTGAAAAAATATAAACCTAGAAGAACATTTAAGTTCATGTTGCAAAGAAAGACTAATCAAGGATGAGGTACATGTAATGTTGTATTTTCCCATGTATGGAGTAAAACATAAGCATGAAGATTTGAGTTGCATAAATAACTTGTGCAAAAAAAAACATGAGTTTTGTATAAGTTGAGAAATCTTGAAGATAAATGATATCAAAGTTGTTTGAATCATCTTGAAGATAAATGATATCAAATTTGTTTTAAATGCAAATTATATATATATAGAGAGAGAGAATATCTCCTCTCAAACCTCACGCTTACTCAAATTCTCGACAATTGAGAATACATCAATGTCTCCTGATCAATGGATTCTTCAAGTGTTCGACCTCAACACCCTTATTCACACTCGTGAGAATGTACTCAGTGCCTTGATACCTACTTTCATTACCAGTAGGTTGTCTCACATTTATTAACGGTATACCTTAATGATCGGTAATCAAATGAAGTCTCATTGTGTTCGACATCAACTCCTCTATTCACATAATTTAGACTTGCACCTTTGGCAGATAGTGTAGAAGACAATAGTTTACAAGAGCATCTTTCCTGAGTTGTTGCTATCATTCATTGGACTAGTACCTATATGACTTCAATGATCATGGGAGATCAGATTGTATTCCATTGTATACAAATATCTTCGGATTGATTTTTGAGACTGGTTTCCACTGGGCCTTATTCATGACTATGACATACTATGGCATGTGTCTACTCTATATTGCCTATTCACGACCATGAACAACTATTTGGTATATTTCCACATGGATCTGTAGTGTAATTCAAATTGGCAACCATGTGTACAAAAACATTATGGATTGTAATATTCGCATGAGCAACTAGCACTTCTAGTTGAGTCTCCATCACCCCACTTCTTGGAATTATAATGTATTTTGACCATCGCAGATACTCCGACCTCACACATTAGGGGGCATCTGTTATAGCTAATTTTTCCTCACCCCATGCAACTTGCTTGGATGTCCTTTCCATTTTTCTATGCAGACTTGAAGTCCCCTTTTTCATCTTCCAGGGCCAAAAAATCATATTTTTCCACATATATGCACCCTACCAGTTAGATAGCATGCGTATACGCAGGTTGCACCACTACAGCATGCGTACATCAAGTTTTGTGCTCAAAATTAAATATTGTGTCGGGTTTCCATGTCACGTCACGATATCCATGATCTTTGACCTTTCATATACTGGAAACATTCTGACTCAGCCCTTCAGTTCCATTTGAAAGCTATAAATTGAACCATATCCAAGTCATGGAAGAAGAGAAAATTCAACTTTTGAGAGCAAAGATACTTTGGCGAAATTTCACTTCACATGGATTCTACATCCCTTTATCCTTGAAAGTCTAAACATATTGTTCAACCCCCAAACTTTTCTTTCTTTTATGGAGAACCTCATTGTATCCTTTATATGAGCTTTCTTTTGGTGGAGGATTGAAGTGGTTGAGGCCTAGCTGGAAGGGACTTAGTTTCTCGGTTCCGAGATGTACCGACACAAAATTTTGTCACCTATACACTTCTACTGATTATTTTAATATAATTACTTTTTTCTCATCCAATTGATATCTTGAAAATATTTGAATTGTTATTCCATGGGCGTATTTGTCATGTATATTAATGGATTATGCTATTTTATATGCTAAAATTATATGTTATCACCATATGCTTGTGTATCTTGGTTGTTGAGGACAAGTTGCAGGTATAAAGCTTTGAGTCATGTGCTCAACAGTGGCCTTCATCGAACGTTCGAACGAGGTAGGCTCTTGATCTTGTCTTGTTAACATTTGCATTTATATAACATACTTGGGATTAGAGTTGATTTATGCGTGTCATTCCGTTTGTTGTGGTTTACCCCATGCCATAGAGAGATTTTCCTCATAAGAATATGCCAACTAATTTCCACGATATTGTGGATGTTGACAAATTTCACGGCTAAACCAAATTGGTTTTATATTCATAGACATTCACTAAATAAAATTGGTTTTATATTCATGTAAACTCGTAAAGACAAAGGATGAAATAAATATTAGATAAAATGATTGTATGTACCATTAGAAACCTACATTTAGTAATTGTTGTAAACTTCTCCCTTAAACAATAATCAATTACAAAAGCATATACACTAGCACAACCACATAATTGTGGCTGATGAACGCCGAAAGGCATCTTTAATTTATTAAACTTAATTTTAATATAAACCCTAATTAGGGTTTGTAAATAAAATTTGCTATTTCCATCTTTGCTATATAAAATTTATTAACAAAAACTATTTGGATTAAGCTGCGTACCATGGCATTGCATTGTCCCAATTGCTTTGATATTTAAAAAGATTCACCTTTTTAAAAAAACATCTAGCCACTTGAATTTATGCATTTAATATAAATTCATCTTTTTAATTAAAAAACATTTTAATAAAGAATTCACCTTTACTTTAATTCCTCCACCTTTTTAAATTGATTAAATAAGCATTCACYTCACGAATCCTTCAACCTTTAATAAAAAAGTCAACCTTTCATATAACCATAACTTTGATTTATACCATGTAATTTTTTTCAAAAGAAAAAACACAGTGCAGATGTTTTTAGACCTCAGGATACAGATGGACTGCGGCGATTTGGAGAGGGCCGCGGCTATTTGGAGATCAACGCATGCGATTCCTACAGCATAAATTTGTTTAAATTCGATCGCATGCAATTCCTACAGCAAGTAATTTTGTTTAAATTTATATGATTAGATTTTCACCAAAAAAATCTAAAAACTAAAACATTTAACCAATATCAATAAAAT
>SNQJ01S0083306.1:0-20715 GCA_010110895.2 Picea sitchensis
ACAGGACTTGTAGTGCAACATCTTTTGCAAGGGAAATGACATCTACCATCACCCTTTTCACCCTCTTTACTTTTTTTCCCACCTCTAATATTTTGTGGCATTCTTCTGCACAAAAATACCCTTTCTAAACCATCGTTCTTATAGAAAGATTTTTGCAACATCTCTAATTCGCAAAATATTTATAGATATTTTTTTCGTCGCAATAGCGACAAACATTGACCAAATCAATGTTGACTTTTTCAAAGAGTATAACGGTTAATGTTGACTTTATCAAATAGTGTAACCGTCAATGGTTATCGTCGCTCTTGCGACGAACATTGACCAAATCAATGTTGACTTTGTCAAAGAGTATAACGGTCAATGTTGACTTTATCAAATAGTGTAATGGTCAATGGTTATCATCGCTCTTGGGACAAATCCATAAGTTCGTCGCAAGAGCAACGACATTCGACTATCTTCACATTTGTCGCAAGAATGAAGAACATATGGATTCGTCGCCAGAGCGACGAATACGGGTTAGATTTATAATAAAATTGAAAATTTTAACTATTTCTCTTGAATTTTGCGACGAAAGGGTACTTTTGTCGCAAGTAGTCATCGGAATTTTTTCAATATGTAGTAGTATGACTCGTCTTCTCCTCTGCTTGAATAATCAGAATAGAGGTAATTTTCCTGCTCTAAAATTTCATAAACATGCTTCCATGATTTAATGATGTTCGTCAGTCGAGCGGTAGTATCTGAAAGAATTTATGAATTTGGGTTTGACTCCTCTGCAAATGGATCTTGCTTCTTTCCTTCTTTACACGATGCCATGATTTCCAAATATCGATGTCATCCCTCCTATGAGAAGTAAAAATATGTGAGTCCAAACTACTGAATGAGAAAGTTATGGATGCTAATGGGAAAATGCTATGAAGTTCAAATTGTCTTTATTAAAAAATGTTAAACACTAATTATCCTTACATTTAATCCATTGGCAGGGTAATCATGCCAAATCTGTCAAATTTATTACCTGACAGTCGGAAGATTTTCCAATCGTTTACCTTACCCACGGTAAATACACCTTTAATGATCGTAATTAATGAAGATAAATTATTTCGGCAATTCAGCATTCAGGAGTTTTGAATGAGGAATGATAGATATCTCCTAAAGGTCGAATTCACGAAGCAATTAACAAACCTTTAATTTATTTTTTAGTTTTAATTTATCACAGTTTATGGTCACTTTAACTNACCACACTTATGTCCCTTACTATACTTGCTGTCACAATTAAAGCATAAACCTTTTTCTTTTCTTTCCTCCAATTGTTGAGGTGTTAACCTTGTAGGTTGAAGTGGTTTAGAATAAGGAACACTATTCTCTCGATAGATGTTAGGGGTGGTACTTCTAGTAGCCATAGCCATAATTTTACTTTAAACGTTTCTCGCCACCCTAAACTCATTCTCCAATGATTTGGGTTCCCAAAGGAGAACTTCACGTTGAATTTTATCCTTTAAAGTTCCTAGGAAGAAATCAAGTAGGTGCTCATATGGAAATATGTTACCTTTATATTCAATCTTTGGAAGTTCTCAATGTGCTCCGCAATTGAACCCTTTTGATTGAGATTTATCAATTGGTTGGAGAAGGTATTTCTCCTTGTGTCCTCACAGTGTGCTATCATTTCTTCCATGAAAATTGTCCAAGTGATAAGTGATTTGTGAGAAAAAATCCATCGATACCACACAAACTGATTAGGTTCTAAATATCAGGACACAATTCATACCTTTTTGTGTTTGAGGCACATCATGTAGATCAAAGAACTAGTCCATACGGAGTATCCATGTGTTTGGATACTTTCCATCAAACTTTCTCATATCGATATTAGGAAAGTGGTTGGTATTCAAACCAAATCTGGAGTTTCTCCAGTCTTGATTCATATTCCTTGTGTCCTCATCATGAATTTCATGGGATACATTGTCACTTTCAGGTGGCCTCTCTATTAGAAACTTTTTCAACCCTTCCATGATCTCCTCTTTTAAACCATCCATATTAGTATCCATCATTGTTTCTTTCTTACCTTCATTTGAATCCATCATACTTTGTAGTTCATCTTTTGTTACTACCTTATTTTGTAAATAATATATGTCCTTGTGAATTTATTCACCTTCATCAAGAGTCCAAGTAGGAATTTTTGAGGGATCATTTGGTGTAGAAATTCCCTTTTTTGGTGGCATGTTGTCCAAGTTTCACTGCAAGGTAGGAATTACTAATTAGATTAGGTAGAGTTCCTCATAGAAAAGGGGCGTTAGGTGTTATAGCTCTCCGATATATGTGCAGGGTCCAACAATAATACTCAGCCCAATATATAAGGGAACTAACTAAGGAGGCTTGAAAATTGCCTTATTTGTACTATCCGACTACCCAGGTACTAGAGAGTGATCTCCCCGAGTGTTGTTCTCAGTGTACTATAGCAACACGAAGACCAAATGGTTTACTCGGTTGGTCTTAGGATTCTAGGGGGTATCCTGATATACGCTAGGTATGTGGGAGATCAAGTCCATAGTAGTTCAGTATAAAGCACAACTGTTCGAAAGGGGTCTTTCGATATACTCTAGGTACATGGAAGAACCACATAGTCCCCTGATTGTAGCACTGCCACGTAACGACAAATCCTATGTTTAAAGACGCTGGAATACATTTGTACCTAAAAAATCCTAAGATTCTCCAAAATTATGTGATACTCATTTTATCCCACTTTATTCCACTTTTTGAATCACCCCAATTGGATCTTCTAGTCAAAAGATATGCAAATTAAAAAAAAAAAAGGCACCTTTTAAAACCCTGATTTGAAGACTGTTCTGCTAGCTGACCTTTATTCTTCTTTAGCTATGAAATTTCGGCCCTTATGGGTCTAAAATTTCTACCCGAGGTATCCTTATGTGTCTTATTTCCAACCCCACAAGTTATACCAATATTGGATTCTCCAATAGAATTTTATGATAACTTTCCCAAGATGTGCTGATTTTTTTCCCTTTCAGGAGAACGAACTTGTACATACCTCCACGTGTCATTGTATTCACTTCAGAACGTGAAATTCATACTAGTACAACTTCAGTCCGTTCTCTAACCAATGCAATAGGTATCACTCAATTTGGAGGCCTTTAGCTTCAGATATAACAATTTTCCCAAGAAAACTTGTTTTAGACTGAAATATGGACTAACCAAAAACCCTAATTTCCTCACGGAATAACTTTCCAAGTACAATGAATCGAGGGATGCAATTTATACAAAATATAACTAACTATTCTAACTTAGTAATTTAAAAATTTCAGATCCTGAAACCAAGCCAAAAAAAATTGGGAGCGAAAAGGCGAAGAAGACTTGTTTCAGACTAGTTTCATGACTATTCAAAAACCATAATTTGAACATAATGTATCTCAAAAAATATAATGAAACAAGATATGAAATTTGGACCCAAGTTAGCTTTGTATGTTTTCTCTACACCATAGAAATTATAGATACTGAAACCTTCCATAAAAAAAGTTGTATCGGAAATTCCAAGAAGGCTTATTTTGAAGAAGCCAGTCCCGAGGATTGTCTAGCTTTGATACCAAATGTTAAGAACCAAATATCAAAATAGCATAAAAACCTCAAAATAAGTAATCAACGCCTTGAAAAAGAGAGAAATTCAGATAATACACATTTTTGAGGGGGAAACCTACTTATACATCATATGAATTCACAATTACCATATGATTCCAAATGAAAAGTTCTCCTTGGTATATATAGGAGACTAGGAGGTACAATTACAACTAATGGACCAAAGCCAACATAAATAAAATAACAATACAAATGTAATATGCCCCAATTAAGGGGTAATATGCCACAAATTAGGGCTTAACAAATATTTTCTATAATTTTCTGTTAATGGGTGGTTCTTGAAATATTTCTTTCAATTCTATAAGTTTTAGTTTGTCATTCATAGTACATAACCAATTTTCTTTAGTGTTACATTTTTCAACTTTTAAAGGATTTCAAAATAAATAGTTGAAATAATTTTTGGTTTGAAATATGCAGTTATGAAGATTCATCAGTAATTAAAGATGACCAAAATAAACAAAAATTAAAGTATTGTTTCTTAAAAAGTTTGTTCATCCGTTTGTTAGGAGATTACACCACTTAATAGTTCTTCTTTTTGAACAATTAATTCCTTATCTTCTCAAATTTTAAAATATTGATAGAAAATACCGTCTCAAACTATTAATGAATATTTTGATACATTACTTTAAAACTAGAAAGGAGAACACTTTAATTCCTTATGAAAGTTGAAAATGTATGTTTTGAGTAATTCTTTCTAAATATAGGATTTAGTGTCAAACTTATAACTAGTTGTTTCAGTCAAGGTATGCTATTAAAAACATATGTTTTGGAAGGAATAGAGTTATATACGAGGGAATGAAAAACTTATAAGTTTACTTTATAACTCATGTATTTCTAACTCATCCTCGACAAACACATGTCATCCCTTAAATGTGAAAATAATATTGATTGCCCCCATCTCCTAAATACTATAAAACTAATTCAAAGGGTTGGTGAAAGGAAATTCAAGTGGTAATTGTAGGTATATTCACCGAGGCTTTGGATGCTCACTGGCAGTGAAGTAAGGTCTGTGATGTCAGGGTGATTCACCATAGGCTATGGACGTTTTTTGACATTGTAACAACACCATGAGGATGAGGAAGAGTACCGATGAGTATCTTTATTTCAATACTCACCTAAAAAATTCCCTCAAAAACAACTCTATTCTAACCTTAATAGTCTTTTCAAATCTTAAAAGCTTTGAATTATGAAACACTAGTTACAAATTTGACTCCTTAGCCAAAATTTAGATTTATATTACCCTAAACAATTCTAGAGTAAAGTTGAATGAATGATTTTTTTTTAATCCTTTTCTAGTCACGCTCTATATTAACATGTTAAATTCTAAAATGGTAGTGGTTCATTTTATTCAATTATAGATTAATCTCACAAAAGAGAAGAAAGGGATTTTCTGCAATAACATCCATTAGGTGTGTTTTATTAGTTTTCTTTCAGAATAATAACTCCATAACCCAATGAAGGCACCTGGTCTACATTTCTTCTATGCCTCCCAAGGAGAAAAAATCCCCATATGGAGCTAGATGTTGTAACATAGCCCAATTTTTTCATAAATTTTTTGGTTTTCAAATCTTCTTTAAGTTTCTAGTTTCTCTATATGCTAGGTGAATAAAATTGGAATAAACATTTAAATTTTTTTAGAGGTTTGATTTATTTTATTTTTTAGTTCATGTGTCATATTAGATTATGTAGATTTGTTGTTCTATTCTAATTATAAGGTTAGTATTTAACTTTGTTTAAATAAAATGTTACTCATCAAGTCTATCACAAACTTTACTAATAAGTTGATTTTATTTAAATTTTTATTACATATTTTTTATTTAATAAAGTGCATGTTTCTTTGTAGATCTAATCATGTGCCAAGTACTCTAAATTAACGTTCCAGGATACATCATTCCCCCCCACCCCTCACATGTTCGATGGTTAACATAAGGGAGGGGGGTTGAAAAACTCAACTAGAGTTAAATGCCTTGTGATGTGCCATATGACCATTAACTACGACCCCCTAAGCCTGTGGTTATCATAACCACACCCAATACCCACACAATCAACATGGGATCGACATGTGTCTCTGATGAAAAGTGGAAAGTAAATAACACTTTATATCGATAATACCACCAAATCAATTTCTACCATATATAATCAAATAAGAACATGTCTCTTATCAGATAAATGTGATTGTGATTCGATGGCTCATAACCCTCCAAACTACAATAAGTGACAACGAAAAATCAACAAGATGAAGACGTGTGAAAGGTCAAGTCTATGCACACGAAGAGTACAATAAGTTTTATTTGTTCTACTTATTCCTACTCATCATTATCTTCAAAGTACACTTCACAAGTCAAATGACAGTTATCACATTTTTATCATAATCATGCATAATAATTTCACCAAGATTCTAGCAGTTGAAATCTTAGTCATTTGTAGAAACTTCAGTTAGTTATCCAGTCATGATATACAAAGGTTATATCACTCATGGAAGATTGAGATTACATAATGATTGAAGATCATTAATCATGTCAAGATGATGACACATGTATCTTCATGTGTGACACATCAAGGAATCTTCACATTTTATAGCCAATTAAAGTACTGAACAGATAATTATTAATTATGAATGTGCCCATATTTCCTATAATGTTTTTTAGTTGTTGTTATTAAAATTCTTACAGGACTTGTAGTGCAACATCTTTTGCAAGGGAAATGACATCTACCATCACCCTTTTCACCCTCTTTACTTTTTTTCCCACCTCTAATATTATGCGACATTCTTTTGCACAAAAATACCCTTTCTAAACTGTTGTTCTTATAGCAATATTTTCGCAACATCTCTAATTCAAAAAATATTTATAGATATTTTTTTCGTCACAATAGCGACAAACATTGACCAAATCAATGTTGACTTTGTCAAAGAGTATAACGGTTAATGTTGACTTTATCAAATAGTGTAACGGTCAATGGTTATTGTCGCTCTTGAGACGAACATTGACCAAATCAATGTTGACTTTGTCAAAGAGTATAACAGTCAATGTTGACTTTATCAAATAATGTAATGGTCAATGGTTATCATCGCTCTTGGGACAAATCCATAAGTTCTTCGCAAGAGCAACGACATTCGACTATCTTCACATTTGTCACAAGAACGAAGAACATATGGATTTGTCACTAGAGCGACGAATACGGGTTAGATTTATAATAAAATTGAAAATTTTAACTATTTCTCTTGAATTTTGTGACGAAAGGGTACTTTCGTCGCAAGTAGTCATCGAAATTTTTTCAATATGTAGTAGTATGACTCGTCTTCTCCTCTGCTTGAATAATCAGAATAGAGGGAATTTTTTTTCTCTAAAATTTCATAAACATGCTTCCATGATTTAATGATGTTCGTCAGTCGAGCGATAGTATCTGAAAGAATTTATGAATTTGGGTTTGACTCCTCTGCAAATGGATATTTCTTCTTTCCTTCTTTATGCGATGCCATGATTTCCAAATATCGATGTTATCCCTCCTGTGAGAAGTAAAAATATGTGAGTCCAAACTACTGAATGAGAAAGTTATGGATGCTAATGGGAAAATGCTATGAAGTTCAAAATGTCTTTATTAAAAAATGTTAAATACTAATTATCCTTACATTTAATCCATTGACAGGGTAATCATGCCAAATCTGTCAAATTTATTACCTGACAGTCAGAAGATTTTCCAATCTTTTACCTTACCCATGTTAAATACACCTTTAATGATCGTAATTAATGAAGATAAATTATTTCGTCGATTCAACATTCAGGAATTTTGAATGAGGAATGATAGATATCTCCTGAAGGTCAAATTCATGAAGCAATTAACAAACCTTTAATTTATTTTTTAATTTTAATTTATCATAGTTTATGGTCACTTTAACTTTAAGTGCTTCAGAACTCTGGGACTCTGGAGGTTCAAGAATTTGTAAGTTTGCATTAGCAGTGTATATATATCTCCCGAAGGCCTAACCGATGGAGCGATTACTTACCGTTAATTACACCTATTAAAACATTCTTAGCCTATTAATCTTTGGAACTTTATCATTTTGATCCTTTCGGCACTTCGGTGCTCCGCCACTACGGTGCTTCAGCACTTTGGCGCTCCAACACTATTTGAATTTGTTCTTGATTTGATCTTCCAGAGGAAAATCTCCTAGAGAGATGTGGCAGTATGACGTCACTGTTGATCATGTGTCATAAAAATATGAGTGACACGTGTCACCCAAAATCGTCTGAATTATGTGAACAAGGATTCCCAAAGTGAGTGCCACGTGTCACCACGAGTAAAGATTGGCAGGTGGAATATGACGCGTCAACTGATTAATTTTAAAATATTTTATGGGAATTCAGCTCTCCGGGACTTCAAAGCTTTGTGACTTTAGGATTTTTAGGGCTTTAAACATTTTGAACTCTAACTCCTGAATCGTGAAGTCCCGAAGTGAACTTCATATTTCTCTGTTGTTTAAACATTTTGCAATTCTGGAACTTCGAAGTTGTGAGAGTCATTGATCTAGATGATTGTTAAATTTTAACTATTGGTATTTGATCCACTCTGTCAAGATGTAACGAAAACGTCTTTTATTCTAAGAAATGATATTCCTAAGTTTAAAAAAAAATATTTTGAAAAGAACGAAACAAAACAAAAAAGAATTTTGACAAAATTGATTTTTATTTGAAAATTTCATTTATGTTCTAACATAGGCTCCATCCGAGGATTATGTCTCCCTGTGAGGAACAAAAGAAAACTATACTAGGTGCCTTTATTGGGTAAATGGAGTCATTATTGTTTTTGTTTATTGGTAAAAAAAAAAATATTTCTTTATTTGAAATTTAATCGTATATAGAAGTGATAAACATAACCATATCTAAAAATATTAAATCATACTTGGTGATTGATTTCAAGTCAGGCTAATAAGTGCTTTCTTTTCTTAAAATTGATTCCATAATTATTTAGGATAATCAAAGTAATTTTAACAAAAATCTCAGATTTTAACTGACTCTGTTCATTTTCAAGGTTATAAAAATGCAAAGTGTGTTTATTTAAGGAATCCTAGTTGGTTCAGGATATAAATATTATTGAAAAATAATTAAATAATAGAGTATATTATATATATGTGTAAGACAACCTTACAGACATCATAGATATTGCTTCAGTGCCAGCAGGCCTGTTCAATACCCCTGTGAAGTTATCTATATCTCCCCTTATTGAATTTCCTTTCACCACTTCAAAAACAAGATTTCATTTAACTGATATGAGGGCAATCAATATATGAATTTCCTTTCATCATATCTATTTGGAAAAGATGGGGGCAATCAATTTGTGAATTTCCTTTCACCATTTGTGTTTGATTTTATTACTTTGAAGTGAGGGAAATCAGTTGTATCTAAGATACAAGGGATGACATTTATTTCTGATTTGAAGAAAAATAAGGTATGTCTACAGTTTTAAGAATACTCTAAGATTAGCTTTCTTTCAATTCCCAGTATACCTTTGTCTATAGGTAAATTTGGAAAAATTCATTTATTTTCAGGGATAAACCTTGAGCAAAGTCGTCGGCTGAAATCTAATATTAGGGCTAAATTTACTAGGATTATCCTAGACATATTTTTCAATTAAAATCAAGAAACAATAAAAAAGTCTTCACCCGACTTGTTTTAAAAATATGTTTTAAGTTTTTAGTATAGCCTAAGTTTTTCCATTTCTACAAAGACTAATATGATTGAGAACGAATGAGAATTTTATTTGTATAAAGGACTAGAGAGAGAGAGAGAGATAAATATATCATAAGCTCAAATCATCTCAACTGAACATAAAATAATTCGCACGAGTTTCTGTGTCAGGACAAGACGTCTTCTTTGCTTTGTTTCATAGTCATATTCTAACTGTTCTATTTTTCTTATAATTATTTATTTATTTTTCATACCGGAGAAGATCGTATATCCAATAAGAATGATGTTACATATTGTCTCTTCACTTCTTCTCCAATATTTTCAATAAATGATGAAGCCATATTTTAATTTGTGGGAATTATCCCTCATGTCTACTATAATTAGGATTTTCATTTTTAATAAATAGAATGAAAGAAGAGAAGTTGTTACTTGGTTTCCTTTGAAGTTTTAAAGAGGAATAGTATTTATTTGTCACCTAATTCCAAAGAGTCTGAAAGATAGGACAAGATGAGTGGTGAACGTGATGATTGTGAATGTTTCAATTGCATGATCTTTACTCTTTGGGAAAAGGTTCTGGAGCAATCAGAAATGATTGAAGAGCTCTAAAATTTGAAATTTCAACTTCAACAGCGGATTCAATCTCAAGAAATGTGACATCGAGAGGAAATGGAAACTATAACAAGATATTTGAGTCAAAACACGATTTGTTTAAGCTCTCATCGTCGGAAGTTGAGACTTTTGTGAAGACGACAACCACTGATGAACATTCCTGTGGAATCAATTAGATCTCAAGTTTCTACAACGTCATCTCCTTTTCCTAAACAATGTTCACCTGTATCAAATCGTCAAAATGTTGAAGAACTTCGATCATTGGCACTTCAAGAAAATGCGAAACTTCAACAGTTAGATGGTTCTATGAAAGAAATGGAAGTAAAACACAAGGAAGATATAATTCATATCAGTAGTTAGTAGTAGGATTCCATATTTACTTTTTGTTTTTGTTTTTGTTTTTAGAAGCTATGAAAATTTGACAAAACTATGCAGAGAGATAGGAAGTCATTGTAAAAATGTCAAGTTTTGAACATATAAATTCTGAATTTTTTGTATTCAAATACTGTTATCATGTTTTGACGGCCCTATTCTCTGAAATTTTCAACTATTTTTGTCAAGAGGAGTATTGTTTTATTAACTACAGAGCGAGATTCATTCATGAAAAGTAAAAGATGATTTATTTTTTTTGTAGAAAAAAATTATTTTCTTTTTTATTATCCTTTAAATAAAATCGAAACCGTCATTTTCTTGAAAACATTTACATAAATTTGGCACTCAAAAATACTTAAATAAGTTCTAAAAAAAGAAAAATAAATAAAAATTTGCCAATGTAAATCCAATCCAATCCAGTATGTACAATGGAAACTAAAAAGTAAACTACTGCATAAAATGTTTTAAAAATCACTCATTGATAGGGGCCTCAAGAATTTCTCCATTTAAATCTTCAAGAGAGGATGAATTTCTCCCTTCAACTGTTGCAATTTTGAAAGGACCAAACCAGAGATGGTCAAATTTGTCATATTTCCCAGCGTCTTCTTTTCTGGCCTCCCACTTCAGGACTAAATCTCGAGGAAGGAACTCCCTGTATTTGGATTTATTATCAAAGATGGCCTTCATATTGTCTTCGTATTTATGAAGCTTATCATCCACTTCTCTTATGTTCTGTTGGACTTAAATTGTTTGATTTATTCTTCTTGTTAAATCATTTGGTTATTCATTAGCATCCTGCCATAGATTTATCACAAGAAGAACAAGATTAATAGGAAGAATAAAATTATGTGTTCCATAAACTAATTGGAAAGGAGACATACCTATTAATTTCTTGGTGCTGATTATATTTTCCCATAGAGCATATTTTAAATGTATATGCCAAACTTTCTTATTTTTTGTCAAAATGTTTTTAATTGTCATTATTAAAATTTTATTAGACGACTCTACAAACCCATTTTCTTGAGGATAATAAGATATGGAATGACCCAAAATGATATTATATTTTTGACAAAAATTTATAATAGCAATAGATATGAAAGCTTGTGCATTATCTGTGACTATTTTCCTCATACAACCAAACCTTGCAAGAATGTTCTCTTCCAAAACATTTATTACTACTGAATTTGTAGCATTCCAAGTTGAAATAGCTTCTACCCATTTACTAAAGTAATCAGTAGTAGTTAAAATCCATCTGTGTTGGGCACTTGATTGTGGATGAATTTCTCCGATGAAATCTAGGCCCCATTGTCGGAAAGGAGCTTTAGCTTTAATAGGAACTAGAGGTAAAGAAGGGAGATTTTTCTTTCCAACAAAAAGTTGGCATGATTTGCAAGCTCCGACCCTTGCATTTACATCAGTGAATAACCTTGGCCAATAATAGTCTACCCTTAAAATTTTATAATTTGTTGCTCTCCAAGCATGGTGTCCTCCACATACTCCTTTATGAAACTCATAAATGACACCTTTTGTTTCAGGTTCTATAAGGTATCATAATAAGAAACCCAAAGGATCATTCCAGTATAACTTAGCATTGATAATGGAATTTTTGATCACTTGTAATTTTAAGGTTCTTTCCTTGGAAGGAGTCATGTCAGAAGGACATTAAGAGTAAGGAGGTATGACACTATATTTTTATACGAAGAAGAGGAAGAAAATTTGTCGTCAATATGAGTTGTTGGCATTTGATCAACAATTTCTTCAATGTATGGGAGAGAATTTTCAGACTCGGAATGATTTATTCCTAGGGCTCTGAAATTTGATTTAGCAAGTAATTTTTCCAAACCCTTTCCTTTTACCAGTTTGGTTGGTTTGACTTCCAAATCACATTATTAAAAAATTTCCAACCATTTTCCCCTTATTCTGTCACTTTCAGGTTGAATTAGGATATCTTTGACTATTTTAGTGGGTACATATGCAATTATTCTTGAATGTAAACATATGTTCAGAAATCCTTGAGTGTCGTAACCATAACATAAGCATGTTTCTCTAGAATATCATATTTTAACTCTGCATCTATGAGGATTTTACTAAAAAAGGAAATAGGTTTTTCAAATCCTTCATCATTTTTCTATAGGAGCACTGCTACAATTGTATATTCAGATGAAAAGGAAAATATTAAAAACTCCTTTGTATAATCAGGACTTAACATCATTGGTGCTTCTCATATAGGTTTCTTGACTAGTTGGAAGGATTCCCTAGCTTACGTCGCCCATTTCATCTCATTATCCTTCTTCAACATATCTGTGATCAATTTGATAATTTCAACAAAATTTGGAATAAATCTTCTCAACAAATTAATTCTTCCTAAAAATGATTGAATCTATTTTTTGTTTCTAGGAATATTGATCTTATCAATAGATTTAACTCTTTTTGGATCTACTTTGATTCCATATTTTGATATGATATGTCCTAACAACTTCCCTTCTTGCAAGGAAAAATGAGATTTCTTAGGGTTCAAAGACAAACCAAATTTTATGCATTTGTCAAATATTTGTCTAAGATGTACCAAGTGTTTTGCATCAGAATTAGAAAAGATGGTCAGATCATCTAGATAAATAACATTGAATTTATATTTTTCGCCAACAAATGTTATATCCATCACTCTTTGAAAAGTTGCACCTGCATTCATCAATCCAAAAGGATTTTTTTCATACATAATAGTTCCCCATGGAATAGTAAACACAGTTTTTTCTTTATCATTTTCATGGACAACTATTTTATTATACCTCGAAAATCCGTCAATCATAGAAATTATATTTTCATGAACCTCCTTTTCAAGAACATGATCCAGTTTAGGAAGAGGTTAATTGTCTTTTAAATAAGACTGGTTCAAAATTCTAAAATCAACACACAATCTTATCTCTCCATTCTTATTTCTGACATGAACCAAATTGGCTACCCATTCATAGTATCTAAGCGGTATGATGATTTTTTCATCAAGAATATTTTTTCCTCGCATTTTATTATCAACAAAAGAATAGGATTTATCTATCTAAGATTTTTCTTTAAAGGCTTGATACATGGTTTTAATGGAATCTTGTACTCGATAACAGAAGTATCATAATTTTTTAAGTCTTTGTAGGACCATGAAAAAACATCTTTATATTCTTTGAATAATTCAACATATTTACTCTTTAGTTCAGTGGGAATATATTTAAACAACTTGACCAGTTTTGTATTTTCATTTGAACCCACATTACAATCTTCAACCTCTTCAGGTTGAGGTTGCAAGGTAGATTTTAAAGGGATATCATATTGGTCGAGCAGTCTTTCTAACGGAATAAGACCCTTTGAAATTTGATTATTCTTTAGAAAGATCATTTTATGATTTGCAATCCTATCTTTGAATTTATCTGGATTTTCTCCTTCTTGCATAATCCAAACTAGATCATTTTGATTTTCCTGATCTATGTGTGTCTCAGAAAAATCATCCACCATCTCCAGAAATTGTTTTATCTATTTGTCATCTTCAAAAATTTGCCAATAATGAACATTATTTGGAATTGAAGGTTTATGTATCATGCCAATATGATATTTCAATTTTATAACAGTGGGTGGCATGAAAGTAGTTGTAGCTTTAACTAATGAATATGCGTGTTGATTATGCAATCTGGAAATAGCATGAATGATGAAAGATAAGAAAAAAAATTCAATCAAATCCCATGCACAATTTCTATAAGATATCATTCTAGGATGCTTAGCTTGATATAGTTTTCTGATCTACTTTACAATAAGCTATGCATCCCCATATACTATCAAATGTTTGATTTTTAATTTTCTAGCACCTTCTAATCCTAAAATTAAAGCTTCGTATTCACATACATTATTTGTGTAATCAATGTCAAATTGCAATCTATAGGAAACAAGGATGTGATATTCATCATTTGGTTCCACAAATAGCAGCCCAACTCCTGCTCCTTCCCAAGATGAGGCATCCTCTAAAAACATTTTCCTCATCCCATCTCTAATATTTACATTTTCCTTTGGAACTTCTATTTTTGTATTTTCATTTTCTGTACAAACTTCAAAATCATCATCTATAGATAAAATGAAATTTCCTAAATCATGATCAACAACATAGACTGTATAATTATTAGGGTTTTGAGGATCACTTACTGTATAGGCCAGTCTAGTTTCTCTGTAAAATTTGGTAAATTGTCCACCAAAAATTGGAATAGTGTCATATGTCATGTCCAATTGAATTGATCCTCCTAACGTTGCACCCCAAGATCTTAATAAAAGCATGTCATATTTTGCAGGTACATCAGCTACTACCACATCCATAAGAATACTTTTAAATGGAATCTGAGCTAAATTTACGACTAAATCTTTAAGCATACCCAAACACTTAACCTTTTTGGGATCAAAAGAGTATAAATCTTGATAAGGTCTGGTAATTTGTAAGCCACTTTTTCCATTATTATTTTCGGCATCAAATTATGTGAAGCACCTAAATCTAGCATACAGTTATGTAACAAATGATTGTTCACAGTAAGAGTGATATAAAATGAATCCACTGAGTATTTATCATTTTCAATATGTGTTCCAAACATAATTGTTGGTTTCTCATCTTTCAAGTTAATAACATCAGCTTGACATTCTGCATCTGGAAAATTAATTAATTTTGAAATCTGCTTCTTGTAAATTGGATTTCTACCAAGTCAAACCAGAGGGTCTGGAATTTTAATCTTATTCAATTAATTCTCAAGATTGAACATGCCAACTGATTTTTCTAGCACTTTGGTTTGTACTTCGGCTTCTTTGTTTTCCATGTTTTTAGTTTGTGTTTCTTTTGTTTCAACTTGCTTTATTTGAGCAGCTTGTACTTCAGTAGGTGATTTTGAGACCACTGCTTTGTTTGCTTTATTCTACTCCAAGATATTTTTTTGGTGGATTGGTAGTAGAAGTATTATCTCTTGGCCTTAAATCATATTTATTATGAAGCTCAGCCATTATTGAATCAACAAGATCTTTATATTTTTATGTAGTATCTCCCAAGTTATTGATATTTTTCTCATTAAATAATGATCCAAGATTTAAATATTTTTCATAGTCTTTTTGAGTTAAATGAGGTTCGATATCATCATCACTAAATTTTTTGATATCCTCATCTAATTCGTCATAATCTTGAACATCATCTCCTTGTATAATATTTTATGTTTTAAAAGGGTCCTGAATCTTTTGTTCCTCATTCTTAAGTTACCTTTGTTGAATCTTAGGGTTTGTATTGAGGTTTCTCCTGAATTGATTTTGATTTCTAACATATGGGCCAGGTTTGAGTTTCTCAATTTCCATCCTAGAAATTTTATTTGATAAATCTTTATTGATTTTAGTCATCTCATCCATCTTTTCCTCTTGTGTGTTTTTTCTAGAACTGGAGGGTCCTCCTTGTTCTTTGAATATTCTAGGTTCTCTTATTCCCATCTCAGCCATTGTTTTCATTTTTCCTGATGGCATCATATTATATTCAATTTCGATAGCATCATATTTCATTCCAACTAATGTTGTATCTCTTCTTTCCCTTAAAAGTAAAGAAAAATCTGAATCAAATGCCCCTACAAAAGTGACTTTAGCAGCTGGTTGGGAAGGTTTAACTTCGACTAGGATCTTGCTATATAGTTTATTGAATCTTTGGATAAATTCATAAATAGATTCATACATTTTCTTCATTAAGCTCCAAATTCAGTTAAATAATATAAATGGTTTTTTCTCTCACCCCACTGTCTTAAGAAAGAAGTTTCTAAATCAACATATGTTGTTATAGAATTTGTAGGAAGTCCCCTAAACCAAGTTCTAACTTGTCCCTCAAATTTTTTTACCAACATTCTCATGTAAACATCTTCATGTTCAATGCCAAGTATATTAGAAAATTGATCAAATTTTTTTATGTATTTTGTGGTTGTTAAATCGCCTTCTCCCATGAATTTAGGTAAAATTTTCAAATAATTCTCAGGTAAATCATGCAGAGCTACAGGGAGGGATAAGGGGGAATATCTAGTAGCGACTTTGATAAAACTCCTTGAAGGAGGTGGTGGTAGATTTATATTTCTACCACCTCCTACACCTCCTACACCAGCCATTGATTTTTTTTTGAGGATATATATTAGGACTATAATGTAAATTATCGAAGATTTGAAAATATTGTTGTACTAGATCTTTAATTGCTTCAGGAAGGTAATAGCATAGACCTGCTAGATAATCAAAAGGTGACAAATCTCATGATAGGGATGTAAAATCAAACTCAAAAGAGAAATCAAAACTTGAATTTGGTCTTTCAGATCGACTAGATGGGTAGATGGGGGAAATGATAAGAGATAAACCTGAATACAAAATATGATCTTAAGGATTTTCAAGGACAAAAACTTTTATTTCAGGAAGAGTAAACATAGGTCGTATATAGAAAATGTTAGGAACTAAATATTATTTCTTATTCTCACTGGTAAAAGTATATACCAAAGAAAAATGTGTATTATGGAAATTTTCTCCCTTTAGATCATACAACTTTACTTCAGGAATTTCAACCTCTAGATTTTCTAATTTAAATTCGGGATTATTAGTTGAGGCTTCTGCAAAATGAGGTTTATTTTGATGTTTTTTTCTTTAGAACTAAGTAAAAGTATTTCTTCCATTGGAATCTTAACATTAACTTGAGTAACCTTTTTTTATAGACCTTACCTATTGATTCAGACGCATGCTTTATATATCCTTTGGTTTTCAACAGTTTTTCAAGATCTGAAATTGGTGTAGTTTGCTTATCGTCTGGGTTTTTTCTGGTATTTTTTCGTCTGAATGCTAGCTTTTCCAAAATGGAGTCATTAGGTGAAAAATAAAAAATGATCCTTAACCTTGTGTTCAATTCTTGTCCATTGTAAAAAATTGAAACTAAACTTTGTCGTATCCCAAGGGAAAAATAGTTTTGTTTCTTCATTCCCCGACAACGACCCCCAAAATATGTTTTTCCCGAGATTTACTCCAGGCTCACAGAATAATGTTAGGCATCCAAAATTTCAGAGATTTGTTTTTATAATGGTTTTATACCTTTAGTTTTAAAATGAAACTTCAAATAAATTTAATGATTAGAAATCACAGAGGAATTATCTCTTTCTTTGAGTTTTTTATAAATATTGAGTATATGAAAAGTAGAATTGATTAACAAAACTGTCAAAATAAAGTAAGGTATCCAATACTGATAAATCTTACCTTATCGACAATAGAAGAATCATGAAGGGTGAGTCTTAAAAGATGAATTGAAATGAGGAGATCCACACAAATATAGGTCTTTTTTTAGTCACAGTAATAATAGAGGAAAAGTTGTAGCTAAACAAACTTCCAATTATATGGACCATAATAGATGTATTACTAAATTGTATTCTTTCAATCTTTAAGAGACATATATTGAAGAAAATGAGGTTATGAAAAGTCAATACACATAAAGCACATAAATCAATGAAATACAATGTAGAATCTTTGTCTTCTCTTGGAAATTGGTATTAAGAAGGTTCTCCTTTACATTCGGCCAGAAGAAGCCTCGAATACACCTTTAATTTGTTTATTTATACAAAAATCATCTTAACCGAAAGTGGTTAGACTTTACACATTCTTAGCTCTCAAAATAGAATATAATCTAAACTAAAAGGATATTACAAAGATATTAAACATCTGTTGAGATTTATTTCACTTGTTGGTGATTCATTCATCCTCTATTTTCTCGTGGATGCACTTGGTTTTTGTTGATCCATGAATTTTTCATGCAGATCCAATAATGCAATAACAAACTTGTAGGGTTCAATATTTTCATTTAATTCAAACGAAAAAGCATCTTTATGCACTAATGGTAGATATCTTTGAATTTGAAGTACTTCATGTTGAGTGATGTGATGTTGTAAACTTGGTTTCACCAGAAGATCATTTAATATTTGTAAATCAACATGATTTACCTGTAGTATAGAATTTTGTACCCTCTCTCTTCTTTTTTTTGGATCTTCTCTTTTTCATTATTAACTTGCCCAAGTGTAGCATGAATACTACTAACATCAATTTCTGTCATTTCCATATCTGCAGCTAAAAGAGCATCAAGACAAGAACATTTTACCTCTTTAGCTAACCTTTTACTTTCTTCAAGATTGTTCTCCTAGGTATATAAATCCATTTCTCCTTTTATCTGCTCAAATTCTGAAAATGGGGCAAGTCTTGGTACAATGAGATTTTTCCTCCACACTATAAATTCTTGAAATTTGGATCTCGCCATAGAAGATTCCTTCTCTTTGTCATCAATAATATGAAAAGAATTATTGATTACTTGATAATGTTTTTGGATGGAATCCGAAATTTCATACAAATTCTGTTGGACAATCTGCAACTTCTCATTTACCTCTGATGCTTGTTTCTTGAAGGTAGAAATATCAATTATTGTTCCCTCGATTGTGGTTATCTGAGATTGCAATTGATTTATTAATGTATTTTGTTGGGAAACCATGTTATTACTCAAGTGTTGATTTTGAAAACTCAAAACCTTGTCTGAATTGGCTTATATCAAAATTGATTCTTTCTCTGGCAGTAACTTCCATTTGTTTCATATCATTATGTAATTGTTCAATCAAAATATTCTTTTGGTCCAATTGTTTTCTCAAATTATCCACTGACCATAAGTTAGCAGTTGCAAATTCTCCTAATGAGTTTGCTACCTCTTTTGTGAATTAAAGGTCACTTTGTCTCTGTCCATGACATATCATTCTTTAATTTTTGGTTATTCCTCCCTCTTTTTGTTGAGATTATATTCATGTGATAGACTTCTTTTTCTTGTTGAAAAAGAAATATGATAAAGGCATATCTTCAGGTTCAATAGGTGTCAGGTCATCTATATTGATACCTCTGAACAAGGTAAATCATAACTTGTTGCTAAGGGAGTTAAAGACGGTATGGTAGAAATAAGTGCAACATATTCCCCTTGATTTGTGACATCTTTCACAGGAGCTTCAATGTTTGATAATAATAGAGGAAAATTGTGCCCATGTTTCATAAAATCTTTGAATAATCCTAACAATTCTTGATCACTTTTACATGGTATGGATATTCATGTAATTATTGCATCCTTGGACAATGTTTCTAGTGTCCTTTCCACTTATTTAGTTTTCTCTTTAGGAAAGTCACGTTTCTTGAGATTTGATGATTGTGCCACCTGTGAAGTTGGATTAAGCCTTTGTTTTTCTTGCAAGATTTTAGGTAAATTGTTCCTCTATGCTTTTCAAAGCTGAGAAAACCTGACTATTGTTCTTGAGGAAGACTTTGAAATCTGGATATAACCACATCATATGATCTAAATCCTTTGAAAACCTCGTCATAAGGTGAATCTTCATGGATGTATTTCTTCATGTTAAATTGATCCAAATGATTTTATACCACCCTATGTGGATCATGCTTTTTGAATTAAATGTCAACCAATTTAATATCATCTAAGGTCGAAGCCTCTACCTTAGAATGTCCAAAGTCTTATAATGAGAATATATCAACTTGTGTAGGAAAGGCTAGCCAAATTCTTTTATGTGTGTTCTTCAGTTCTTTGGTGATGCCTATTGAAACTGTCTAATAGGCTACTTCTTTGCAAACAATTATGTCTGGTAGAAATATGGGGAGATCATGTGGAGATGCAAAGAAATCGAAAACTATGATGTAAGAAAAACTTTCCTCAATGTACCAATCTGCAATAGCACCTAGATTCCCAATAATTTGTTCTGAAATTCTAGGAGGAGGTTGACCATAGATAATTTCATGAATTGGAATCACCACATTGTGAAAAATATCATAAAAATAATCCTTTGCATTTTCCTCCCATAATTTAGAATGATATAAATGTATAGGCTTAGTGGAAGTCAGAGTCCATCTCCAATTCATAAAAGGAAATGGGGTTCTGAAACAAATTGCATGCATAATATATGTAGACATATAGAAAGGAGCATGTTCTCCTTTAGACTTATGAGTTTTGTAATCCCCTATTTGTTTATCTAGGTTATCCAACATAATTTTCCCCCAATCAAACGTATAACCCTTAACAACTTCATGAATTATAGGAACCCACTCTATAGTAAAATGTGTAGGATTTTTCTTTCCGAACATTCTACAAAGCATCATGATAGTATACAAAATATGGGCATCACAAGAGGCTATAGAGTATATACCATGGCTATCAGTTTTGAATTTATTTTTATTTCCCCACCAGGTTTTCACTATATCATGAACAATTATGTCGTATTTTGTGCATTCATCCTCCTCAAACTTCATTATAAATGATGCATTGTAGGTATATTTGGGGTTGGGAGTTAATTTATACATTACTTGAATTTCCTCAGGT
>SNQJ01S0083307.1:0-11654 GCA_010110895.2 Picea sitchensis
TTAAATGATAAAGTATTGAAGAACTTTCTATTAATGGAAAGTGGTTAACCCTAAAATAAGGAAAATAGGTTAAGTGACCTAAAAATGGGTTAAGTGACCTAGAGGATGAAATTATAAATAAGATAGTGATGCAGGAGCATCATCAACAACAAGCGAGCGCAAGCAGCGCCAACACATTTTGGCACATGTTCAAAAGTGTTTAAATCAATTTGAAGTTGGATGCGCCAAACTTAAATGAAGTAGTTAAGAAAGGGCATACTTGTACATTGTAATCATACCTTGAGCATCCCGCTTTCACCTGAAGGATTGAGAGGCATTTATGCATAGTTAATGTAGGTAGGTAGTTTTAAATTCTAGATTAGACAGTTTTAGGAGCAGAGGGAAAACCAACTATAGACACCCTGATCTTGTATCATTTTGTAACATTAGAAACATTATCAATAGAATAGAGCATAGGAGAGAAAAAGCAGAGAGCTATGTAAAGTAAAAACCCATGTACAAAAGTTCTAGATTAATACAAATATCTTTATTTCAGACTCATGGTGTTAAATTGCTTTATGTGTTTGTACATGCTGATTGATATATGCTAGTTTACTCTCTGTTATGCATTTTCTTTGGTGCATGAATGTATGATTTCATATTTAATGTTTGAAGTCTGAGAGGGAGGGTAAGGAATGAGTTTCAATTGTTTCTCTATCTGAGCGAGAGTTTTCCTGCAAGGAGTGCAGCGAAATTGTTTGCAAGGAGTGCATTGACAAGGGTTCAGAGATTCATCTCTGAAAGCTCGGGAGAGACAACAATTACTCTCATTTTCTGCAAAAGTGCAGGTGGAGCACAGAAGCCATGCAAGGTGTGCGCAGGCAGGTTGTAAGTTAGAACTTATTGACCCAGGGAAAAATTGAAGGACTATTGTTGCAAAGAGAGTGCACAGAGTCTAAGAATTCAAATACTTGGAAGTATTTGAAAAGTTTCCGCAAGGAGTGTGTGCAGGAGTCTTTTTCAAGACTCGAGTTTGTGGTAAAAGCTCAGAAGAGTTAGTGCCTTGGAAGTGTTCAAGGGGAAGTGCGGAAAAATCACTTTGCAAGTGGATAAGTTCCGGAAAAGAACACTTTGTACATTTCGCAAGAGTTGTCAAGGAGGAATTGGATGGTCGAAATTCTCCGTCGAGAATTTGCGAAGTCCCGAGAGCCATCAGATCGTGTAGAGGAGCAGGGGAGTTACGGTAGGCCTATTTTCAAGTTTACGTTCAGAAGAAATAGGCCCATAGGATCCAAGCCGACGAGGGCCGTTGGATCACTTGTGAATACTCATTTCGGAGTTCGAAGGTTTGAAGGTGCAGAAGAATCCGATAGTGGAGAGTGGACAGGTGGCATACTTGTCGACTCGGAGGTCAGACCTTCGTTGACCATTTCAGGGTTTCGTGGGTTGAAGAGACGAATCTTAGCATCAGGATTCACGAAATCGCGAAGTCCAAGACTCCAAAAAGGAGGGAAGTTCCGTTGTGGGACCCATGTTGACAACGTGTCGAAATTCGGCATTTCGACAGTTCGGGGGATAGGAGTTTGAGACTTTTGTCCCGAAAGTCCCGAAGTCGTGAGTTGTGATAAGGAGTAACGAGGAGTTTGGGATCTCGGCACTTCAGGTGTCGGGATACAAAGGAGGCAATGCTTCGGGAAGCGAAGTCGCAAAGTGCCAAAGATGGGCACGAGGGACACATGGTAGAACCACAAGGTGGGCCTGTGTGATAGATAGGCAGACACGCGTCTCCTAGTGGAAGGAGTCAACACTCCACTGACTTCTCACATCTCAGGAACTTGTGAGATAAGAGCACAGGGGCTCGACGTTGAAACTCGTGAAGTGGCGAGTAGCAAGAATGCGAGAGGGAAAGATAATGTTGCCTCTCAGGGGTTCATGAAGGGAAGGTGCCAAGGTTGGACACTCCCACTCGCGAAGGTGTGAGTAGCGAGAGGTATTAGCGCTTAGCCTAGCCCGTGATCGCACAAGGAAGGTGCTGACAGAGGAGGAGCCATATGCGTATCGACATTTCAGGTATCGCGAGATTGGAAAGGAGGAGTCGAGAGCTTTGACTCGTGAACTTGCGAAGTCATGAAGTTGCGACAAAGGACTTTGGGGTTAGGCCCTTGGTCATAGTGTTGTGGTCGCTTGGAAAAGGTGGAGCTCGTGCCTAGTGTTGTTCACACAGGGGAGCTTCCGAAAGGACCTATGGATCGATTGAATTGAGATTCCAGCAAGAAATCGAAAGATTTGATTCGGCTCAAAGGAGATAAAGAACGATCCTGTGAGCGAACCTCTACCCGAGGGTTGGGGTTCTACGTCAGATAGCAATGGTCTCTTGTAGATCATCCTTTTTGTGGATCAATGGAGAGCTTCTTGTGAGAATACATTTTGGAGTATTGGTGGAAAGATTATTGTGAGAGCTTCTTGAGAATTTTTGGTGTGGAACACTTGAGCATATTGAAGATCTATAGGTAACTGAGGTAACCAAAGGATATCTAAACCAAATTTCAGAGGGAAGGTGAAGAAAATAGGGCCAGAATTCAAGGGAGGATAAATTATTTTCATGATTCTTTATAAGTTTCAAATCGGTTCAAAAAATATTTCGTGTCAGGCACCATCTACAAGGTCGCTCTCTAGAATAAGACAAAATTCCTCAAGGTATGCCATTTTTTCTATAAATCCTTTTCTAAGAGGTTCCAAGTAGTGACACCTAGAGGAATTGCATAAAACACACTGAAAAAAATTGTATATCAGTTTCAAATCTTTATTCATTACAGGTACAAAGTTATGATTATTTCAAGTTAGGGTTGTTGACTAATCCAAAACTAGTCATGGTTGAGACAAGCAGTTTATGAGTTGGCACATACATGAGGTGTATAGTTGATGATGTTGGTACATATTGATGAGTTATTGTTGATGAGTAGTTAAAACATGATTGGTATATACTTGGTACATGGTTGCATACACTTGTTTATGATACAGGTTGATTACAGGTTGTTTGGCACATGTTGGTGCATGGTTCATGCACTTGTTTATGGTACACATTGATATCTGTTGAGGATTTTTTCCTCATCTTTTATATAGATTTGTTTCTCTTGTAGAGTTGTACTCTATCCAGTTGTTGCTGAAAAACCGTCGGATTCAAGTCCATAATAAAAAGAAAATTGTACATACATCTTGTGTTCTTTGTGTTCCTTGTGGTGATGACTTGTTCATGATATATTCCTGATATGTATTCACATCTAACTGATTATAAATGACAACAATGAGTAATGAGTAAATGTTGAATGTTAACTAAGGAGTTTTGAGTAAGAGGGAAGTTTTGGAAAAAGATCCCCACACTCATTCACCCCCCCCTCTAAGTGGGGTAGGTGTGTCCAACAAATTTCGGCTTTGACTTTTTTCTTGTATATAGGGTTTAGTCTATATGGTCTCTATCTGATTGGTCTTTCCTTAGATCTGAGAGGTATCTTCATTTCACCTAGCTATCCTTCTATGCCTTTCATTTCTGTGAATGTTGTTGGGAACAAGTCTTTGTACTCACGCAGTAACTTTGTTATGCTTTCCACTATTTTCTCATCCCAGTAGTCTCCAATGCTGGCCATTTTGGGATTCTCAACTGTCCCAATGTTGAATTTATTCACCTTGATCGACACAACAAATACTTCTAATTCCTGAGGTGGACCTTTCACTTCTCTTTCACCTTCAAGTTCTACATTCTGAATGTTTCACGAGTCATCTTCATCTGGTGCTTCTTCCTGCACATGGTAGCATGACAGTAGTTCCTTTACTGTTTGTTTGTTTTGTTGTTGTTCTTCTATCAGGAGTTCAACTTTTGGTTCTTTAATGATTATCACACCTCTAATTTGTTTAAGTGTTGAGTCTATGTTGGGGTTCTCATGCTTAAATGAGAAAGTGATTGTAAATTTCTACTGTAATACTGTCCAGTTTGTAGTTCCTCTGCACAATTCATGATCTGTATACCAGTTTGTTGAAATCCCTTCTAATGTGTGAAAAAAATGATGAGGCCATTCCTCTAGTGGTTTCATCCTCCACAACATTATTCACTTTTCCAAGTGTTCTGCTGGTGCCCCCTATCCATCATATTTATGTAGTTGATTTCTTCCCTATTCTGCACCAAACCTGATGCGCAGTAACCGCTTACATTGGTACCAGTCCTTGACTGTTTCTTTGTGCGCACCCCACCATGTTTCAGGTGTTTCCTTGAGTTATAAACCCAAGGCTAAGAGCCTTTGATTTTCTAACACTTCATCTTCGTATCGTGTTAATAATGATTCTAATTCATTCACCCCATGGAAGCTGAGAGGTTCCCTTATATCCGTACCTACCCATCTTACTGCGCGGTCTATTCTTGTGCATCTTCTTATGCAGACTTCGTGTAATCTCTGCTACCAATTCTCTAAGCTTGTATATGAGTCTGACACGGATGAGGTGATGCTTCTCCAATTAAGTACCCAAACTGAAGTTGGGTTCACATAATATTCTTCTCATGTTGTTTTTCTATATAACTGGTTAATTTCCTTCATGTCTAAGAAGGTAGGTTCTACAAACCCTTCCCCTTCTGATGGGTCCAATGGCGCAATGAATCTATATTCTCCTAACTCAAATGTCACCTTACTCATATTTAAGTTGATTATGGCCTGATTTTCAAATTCCCAATCCAAGCCAACCAGTCTTGGATAAGGTGTTGTGCCATCCACTATTTCTCCTACCTCAAAATCGGCTTTAGTGCGCACTCCATCTAAGTCTACTGTCACCCCTTTTAGTCTTCCAATTGGTATAAATCTTTGTTGGTTTGCTAGTTTAAGATGAACCAATGAATAGCCTAATGTGGGTTCTCCCATACATTTCCATGTCTTATTGGGTAGCAGATTTACTTCGGATCCTAAATCTAGTATAATATCTCCCATGTTGAAATCTCCAATGTTGGTGTTCAAACTGAGTTCTCTGCTTTTTCTCCTCCTTGTATGCAGATGATTAACTATATTTTGTTCTATCTTTCCTTATGCCTCTATGCTACATATTTCTAGCATATTTTTTAATACTTTAACAGAGGATGGATCATTTAGTAGTTTAACATAGGATTGAAAAAATCCCTTAATCATACTTACTCGTCCCAGGGGTTGTGCTTCTTTGGTGTGATCCAATGATGGAGGGATATCGTATGTTGTTACTTCCTTATCATGCTACACAGTTGATTTCAATGCAATGCCTGGCTTCAAGAATTCTTGTCAAGCCTCCTTGAATATCTTTGTTTCCTTCTGTGCATCAAATTGTTTCTTTGGTTCGACATTCTTCTTCACCCATTGATGTTGTGCTAGATATTGTCTTACTGTGTCGTTTCTTGTCTTAGCTCCGTCCCGCGTAACTATGTTGATGTCTCTTCCTTCATCCCTTACTTCCGATGAAATCCACTAAACATTTTGATTGTTCTGATTTCTCTTTTCCTAGATCTTCCCCAATAGTGTAGGACATTATTTTGTGTCATGATATTATGCGTGACAATACATAAACGTTGTGGGTGGAAGTGGACATTCCCTTGCATAGTGTCCTAGTTGTTGACAGTTGTGGAATACCACTGGTCCTATTCCTCTTCCAAAGCCTCCTCTTCCTCTTCCTCCACCTCTGTACCCAGCTCGATCTCCTCGTGGTGCATTGTATTGGGGCATCTGGTTACACTGTGCAGGATTATAGTGTGGTTGTGCGGTATTGTATTTTGGTTGCGAAGTGTTATATTGTTGTTGTGCACTATTATACAGGGCTGGTACTTGGTTAAACTGTGGTGCGGCTTTCCCAATCATGATTTCTTCTTGCACCTTATAACCATCTAATATTATTTCCCTCATTAGGTCCATGGTCCTACATTCATTGTCATCATGGCTTAATGATTTTAAAAGGTTGCAATATGAACTCTTAGGTACTATTTGGTACTTCTGTATCATTGGGCATTGATATGGATCATTCCCATGTTTCATACAGATCTCACACCATAGTCCTCATGTTGGCAATGGGTTTGGAATTCCTTCTTCCATGTACTACATGAATGTTGGACATTTGTTCTTATGGTGTCCTTTTTTCCTACATGTGGTACAACAAACGACTTCTCTTTTTTCCTTACCTTTGTTTTGGTTGAGCTAGAATGTTAAGTTATTCAGATCCTCCTTTAGCTCCACTATGGTTGGATATGTCTTATGATATTGGTTCTCTTCAAGTTGTAGGGTATTTCAAGTGTGGTAGCAGTGAATTGACGAACATATTCCTATGTTGCATATCTGTCATGACATACTTTATCTTTCCCTTCAATCGTTTGAATCTATGGTCAATTTCCCATACACGTTATCATGGTTTCTATCTAATATCTATCATCTCATTCTTGTATTGATCCTCTGAACTAGGCTTCTGGAATTCATTTATCAATAGCTTCTTGATATCTCCAATAGTTCTGGTTCTTCCTGGCGGATTGTTTGCATCTAAACTCATGTACCAATCCAATGCACAATCTCTTAGTGTGAAAACTAACTGCACAAGTCTAGTGTCATAATTTGTTATCTGTTTCACTTCCCAGATATTTTCACAAATAAACAAGTGCTTCTCAGGGTCCTTCGATGCCTCTCCTTTGAATTCTGGTAATCTGATGGTGGGATCATGTCCTACCATCCTGGATGTTGAACTAGTACCTCAAAACAGTGTAGATACTTGACTAATTCTTCCTGAACTGGCTCCCCCATTTGTTTTTCCTTATGTAGATGTACTTTTTGTTGTCTTCGTTCTCCCAAAATTTGGTTGTCTAAAGGGTGTTGTTCTTCTTGGTGTATTAGTCACACATAGGTTTATGGGTTCCACACTAACACTGATATGGATAGGGGTGTTGCCTTCTATTCCTGCTCTTGGATCTATCGTCTTCCTCTCATATGTTGCGTGTAGGATTTCCTCAATCTACTCCACAGCCTGGAGATCCTATACCTCTTCTTCATCACTTTCCAATCCCTCCCTCGTGGCTACGGCTCTCTTCTTGGTGTTCATCTTATATTGGTAGGGTACTCCACTATGCATTCTTCCAGATGTTGCCATGATCTGCTTGATTTGGTCTTTGTCCATCATGATTGGGTCCAATGCCTCCTCCTTCTTTCCTTTATCCATTTCTCCTTCTCTTGTCAGTGCTTCCCCCCTTCCCCCATGTGCGCAAGGAAGTTCAGCTATTTGACTCCATTGTCATTACACTTTTTTTAGATAGTAATATCTTAATAGAAGTATATAACAATATGATATACCTACCTCGGGGTCCTTTTAAAAACTCTTGTTCTACCGCACTGTAACACTTCACTATATCTACTGCAAATTATGTGATAAATCCTACAACAATGATGTCTAACCAGAACTCTACTGCACACGTAAACTTATTATCAACTCGTTGTAACTGCGCGATATCTACAGGAGTCCACTCTAGTTGTCTAATCCCATTTGTAGGATGGTTGTCTTTCAACCTTTTTATCCACTCCCACAACACATGTGGGAAATCACAAAAAAATACTTCGTGCAAGTTGTTGAATATGTACTTGTCGAGATATTTGCGCGTTGTCAAATTCAAGTTTCTGTTATCTTTCTGTGAAAACTCCAGCTCCTTTGTTTTCAACCATCTCTCTATCTCTACCATCGTTGGATTCCATGGTATCAACATCCCCTTTTATATTCTCCTTCTCTTAACGTCTTTTTGTTCGATATGGCATTCTTTTGATGTGTCTTTCGGAAATCTCATATACTCAATCCCATCATCTTCCAACCAACCAACAACATAACCATTTGTTAGTTTTTCTATTATTTTATACTCTTCTATATAGGATTTTTCATCAATTATCCTGATTCTATCTTACTGTCATATATTGATCCCGGTTCAGATTTGATAGCTCCCAAAAAAATCCCTCTAAAACTATCGACCCCTCTAGTAGACCAGAAGGAAACGAGGAACATAGGGTGTATTGCATAGTCTCACCCGTGATAGCTCTATGGGTGACTGCAATACTCAAGTGTTTGCAACCTGGGAATGAGTGGAGATCTACGGTTGTATCTTGTAATCTTTATTTATTCAGTCTAACATCTGATTATAGCAGTCATTTTATTCATGCATGTGGAATACCAGATTCAACAAGTTAATCCATTCATCTAACATTCACCATGAAGGACGAACCCATCCGTCGTCCACCTCTGTTGTGTCTTTGGCGGTTTGTTGTCTTGCGTCTCTAGCAAGGTACCTCTGTGTATGGAACTCTTGCGTCGTGTTGGATTTCCCTGCGATCATTTCAATGTCCTCTCCCATTAGACCCTTGTGTTCCCTTACTGTTGGCTGAGTGGATTGATATCCTGGTATTGTAAAGAATTTTACTTCGGTCCACAATTTTATTGATATCCTTGTAATATAAAGAATTTTATTTCAGCTCGCAATTTTTTATGTCCTCGTAATGTAAAGAACTTCATTTCAGTCTGAAATTTTCAATGATATCCTGGCAATGATAAGATTTAATCTTAGTCTAGGTTTTAATATCAGTCTGCAATTTTTTTTCTCATACTGGTATCGTGGAACGCAAAAATAATCTAATTTAAATCTACGTTGTTGGGCATCTTGGAAAATGAACAAAAACCTAAATTCTAAGTCAGAATTTTAATTGGTACTCTGATTTGGGTATCATTGTTGTCCTTTTCCAGCCTGTGTTTTTTTTCAACTGCCAGCGATCTATTTTCATTATCGTTTAACCAGTCCCTGGAGGCGATTTGGGGGTCTGCGATTCTATCTACCTGGCCAGCTATTTCCAGTTCAATTTAAAACTGTCAAGATGGCAAATGTGGCCCTGGATTCGTATTGATCTCTGATTGAGTTGTCGCTGCATTACCACGAATTTTCTCTTAATTAATGACTGCGTTGCTATTGAATGCCACTCTATGCCTCAATTCTTGATTGCATTATATATATATATATATATATATATATATATTTCTATGCTTTTAAAAAAAAGAAATCGATGAAGATGCTTGACAACATGTTGCTCCTTGAGTGAAACCGGGACTGCTTTGTTGTGCGATTTCTGACGTAGTGATAGATGTAATTAAGAGAAAACGATTTAACCCCTCTATTCTACATCTTTTCATGCTATATTTCGCTACTAATTTCGGTATTTTTATTGGGTGGACAACGAATTATTACACATGCTTCACACCACGATTTCATGGCTCTCTACCCGTTTTGCCACCACGAATCCTTAGCGAATCACCCAGGGTTACCCCACGACCTCTGGACGAACTCACCCCACCTTCATGGCCACATCGCTTTTTGTTATACGAGCATGTCTGGGTTTAAGTGTTGTTTCAAGATGAATTTAGTTAGTGAGTGTAATACGCTCTTACTCCATGTAATCATTTTAATTATGCATTTTATTCTTATTTAACATGCATTATTAATCCTTTAAGATTGGCGTTTAACGTGCTGGTATAGGCGTTGAATCTGGCAGTTATTGCGCTGAACTGAACTGAAATTTTAATCCTAAGACTGGCATTTTAATGCTTGGGTATAGCCATCGATTCTGGCGTGTTAATGCTCTGAGTTGAATTGAAAATTTAATCCCTTAAGCCTATTGTTTTAATGCCCTAATATGGTCGTTGCATCTATAGGATGTAAGATAAAATTCTTGCAGGTAGACAACATAGCTATAGGCTATGAAACTGTCAGAATCATTGCATTCGGCCAAGGATTACCAAATGGTGATGGAGCCCTATAATAATTGGAAAGGTTTCAATCTTAGAAGTTATTTTCTTGGTAGGAAATACAAATTGTAGCAAAGTCCTAATATCCCACCTGGCAGTGAAGTTAAGAACTGTAAAGTCAAATGTTCATGTTAAAATAGTTTCAACCTTCGTAGACACCACCTTTATATGTTAATACTGGACTCTCTAAGGTCAATATGGGCACTGAACGTTAACTAGTTGGGTATCAAATCGAAGGAGAAATCTTAGATTTCCTGAAATAAAACTTTCAGTAAAAGTGTAATTTACCAAGCTTTTTACATGCCTAATTATGTAAATTGTTATGTTCATCTTTTAGCTTTTTCTCTATAAGGATTGTAACAATTAAAATTGGATCTCGTAGCATTATTGCAAAAGATTGCTTAGGCATCAAATCCTATCGTTTGGGGGTCACGGTTCAAGCAAGCTCAACTTCGTGGTTGGATAGTTTAGGAATGTTATTTTCTCCAAGTTTCAGCGCACATCGTTGGGTGCTAGGGTTAGTTGTCAGGTGTTTAGATAGTCCTGATCTCCTAGTGCGCTGAATTTAGCTAGGATGGAGAGTCCAATTATGATGTTGCACCTCAGTTATAGTCGTGCCTACCACCTAGGGATGGCATGATTCCTATTGAGAGGATCATTTCATGCACTTAGGGATAGAGGCAAAGGATAACCTGACCAGGGTTAGTGCCTTCCGTTGTGGGTAGTTGACCTTGTATGTTCATTGTTGGCGCTTGGGATTGCAACACTGTCATGCGTTCGGTGGTGCGCCATCGAGGTTCTAATTAACTGGCCGGCGAGGCTGATGTGTCAGGAAGGGGATGTAGTCCCTTAACAGGTAGGCGGGGTTATGTTGGGTTAGGCGGGAAATCGTGCCATCTTGTTTTCTAACTCATGTTCCACCCAGTGGCTCTTGTGCTAATGCATGGATTCTTAATTGTTCTTGTCGGTTCTATGGGCATGGTGCTCGCTGACAGTTGTGTCGTCTATCTGTAATCATCGTTGTTCTCCCATTTTTCAAAAGAAAAAAATTGCACTTTTGGTTTCTCTTGAAGTCGTAACGATGGAGACGTTACATATGGTATCAGAGTGAGGTTCAACCCCGCAACTGTGGATCGTCATGCTTTCCACTGTAGTAAACCCTTGAGTCTTAACCTAATGCTTTTTAAAACTTAAACTTTCCCTTGCGATAAGCATGGTTAGATGACACTGTAGAGATTCACGACGAGGTATCATGGATGGAAGTTTGACGCCTCCAGAAGTTTCATGCCTTAAGAGGCAAAAGCTTCTTAAAATTGCAATTTTTCACCAAGTATAAAAGGGTAAGATGGGTTATTTTATTTTATTTTACTCATTTTCACTCTTAGATATCTCAAGAGCTCCTTGACACCATCTTGCAAACTTAAAAGGAGAACAATTTGTGAAAAAAAGAGGGTTTGTTGCATTTGGGAGCAGTGTGACCCACGACGTGGTGCTTCTGAGTAAGGTTGGAAAATTCAGTTTATGGAGGCCTTCCCATGGGTATTTTCTCAATTTTGATGGCATACTGGAAAGTAGACACATGGGGCTACTTGACCTAGTTTCCAGAATTCAAAATGGACTCCTAAAAGTTAGCCAAAAACAACCCTGAACTGGCGCAACGCTTTTGCTAAAAATGTTTTTTTATTATAGGCTTGCCGGACCCATCTATTTCCTAGTGTGACCAATCTGGCATGACAGCTTTTGGAGAAATGATCAAGCAAATATGGTGGAAAATTTGAGATTTTATGATCTATTAAGTATATTTTAGGTTTCTTAGTTGGTTTTTGCCTCTCTTTATGAGGAAATTTGTTATTAATGAGTGA